>VDFB02263805.1:0-67239 GCA_007258455.2 Sequoia sempervirens
TGCTCAAGCAATATGTCAGGGATCCACAACTCAAAGCTGATGATGGGATGAAGCATGCAGTTGACTAGTATTGGGATACCCTATTCTTTTCTACCAAGTAGAACATTGTTCTCTACTTTTCCTATCAGTATGAGAAAATCCTTATCTGCATACCAAAATAATGACTTCATTTTCCATCAATGAAAACACTAGAATTCATATGCCAACAATCTCCCCCTTTGGTATTGATGACAACACTTTGTGAAAAATGACTAAGTGTCAAAACCAAGAGATTATGCTACCAAAGCTCAAAATTTCAAAACAAAACTTTCTTTCAAAACATTACCCCCCCTTAGAATGTCAAGGAATTTTTCACTGCACTCTCTCCCCCTTTGACATAAATGAAAAAAAAATTACTCCTCTTTCTCTCTCCCTTCTTTAATTTAGAAAATTTGAAGAACTACAATTGTTGCACAAGTCAGAAAATTATTTTATACTTAATCTTTCATTTTCGGAAGAAATTTCTTCCAAGCATCTACTGTAATCCCAATGATTATGATTAAGATGTTATTTTCAGATTTTCAATTGATGATATGGATGAGGGATTCTAGAATTTTGATTGTTCCTTCTAATTTCTCCCCTTTCTTCAACACTTCAATTAGCTGCTCCAATCTACATTCAATTAAATCCTTCACTTTCCAAAAAGTGTCCACAAGAGTGTTTCTAAAGTTGTCATGCCTATAATTTTTGTTAGAAAAAAAAAACTAACTAATTTTTTTTTTTTATTTATTTTTATCCAACCATACAACTAATTAGCATGACACGCCTATGAGGTGTAACACCAAACATGATATTAGTGTTATCATTAATTTGTTATGATTATTTATGTACACGATAATCAATGAAGAGACACCTCCTTAATTAATGATATAGCATACTTGGGAAAATACATGTTCCTAACAATGCTAATATTAGAGCGCCCTAAACTATATACAGTCATCATTTTGTTATTAACAATACTAATTGGTATTGATATCAATATTATTATTTAATTTCAAGTCGACAAGGACCCTAGATTAAGAACAAGGCCATATTTAGTTTATTTTGTGGAACTTGGATGCACCTAAGGATACTTGTTTATTTTAGCCTTAATTTGTCATCACTAATATCGCTTGCATTGACCAAATAAATAATACTATTATTAACCTTGATCTAGCCTCATTAATATTATTGACTCACTTATTAACTATATACCATTATTATAAGTAATGAACTATATCATGCTCATAACTTAAACGAGAGGGTGAGTGTGGAGACCATCACACACCAATACAAAATTTACAAATACAAAGTTTATAGGATTTACATTAACATCAACTTTAAATTTCAAATGCATAAATATTTATAATTTATTTTAATTATAAAATTTAAATATTTATTTAATTATTTGCTTACCCTTAACTAAATATAATTAAATAATTATATATTTACATATATATTCTAAAAATAAATTTAATAACTATAAGAATGAGAAGTAGCTTATCCAAATAAATATACATTAAAATTCTCCTACATATTACCTGTTATTATTTTCTAGTAACAAGAAACTCCCTAATATTACGTGGACCTATTTCCTTACATATATCCTCATTTAAAACTACTAGCCTAGGTCCATTTTCCTAAGAGTGGGAATATATTCCCCTCACATTTCTTTAAGGAGTATTATTGAAACTTATTGCAACCCCTTTTTATCTCTTTTTATGTAAAAGTCCATATATCTCTCCTCTTTTCAAGGGGGAGTGGATTACTTAAATGTTAAATAAGGTGATTTATGCTAAATGGATTTCCCTAGGGGAAACATGGGGACTTTTAAAACATCCCTTTTGAATGAAGTACTTTATAAAATATTATGTCTATGATGATGCTATAGGCTATTCACTATCATCATGTTTAAATCAGCGTGGGACCCATTGCATTTAGTTACGCTTGAGTCTAGCATTTAGTCTACTATAGCTTCTATGTTAGAGTTAGCAGCCATATTTGACTGATTCTATAACACTTTATGTGGAGAAATACAACCAGCCAAAATCTAAGTTTTATAACCAGCATTCGCATAGGTTTAGCTTTTCCTCGGGCACCCATTTTAAGTGTATGTTATAAAATAATTTGGTGGAATTACGAGTCGTTAATATCACCATATGATAATGTGCCAACTTAGAAACAAATATTATGCCAAATGTAAACTGTGAGGAGGATATATGCTCGATTTAAATATGTTTGGGCTCCCATTTAAAAAACAAATCTGGTCGGCTAGAAAAGAAACACTGCCAGTTAAGTCGAGGTTGAATAAACCTTAAATAGAAAGAAACCTAAACGCAATGACTGTTGCCTTTCGGATTGCTAAGCAACGACTATGGGAGAGGAGGAGACAATGATGGTACAGGTTTTTCCTACAACGTAATTATCTCTCCATAACTGTAAATTAAAGGTGTAAATTTCCATTGCCCTAAGACACCATTCCATCAGCTTACATTCACCTCTTATGTATAGGCATATGAAGAAAAGGTGGCTACGGTTAGGTCTAACATCTTTGCTGAGTTTTTAATTACTGTCTCCACCAATTGGTTAGCTAAAGGACAGTGTCAGAGAACGCATGCTGCCTATTCCAACGTCCATGGCTATCTACGTTAACTTACATTACAACTTGTGGAAAGAAATGACTCTTGATGTGATTTGAGAACTTTATTGTTGAATTTTCATTTCAAGAGTTAACACTCCAACCGTAAGCATTAAAGTCTCTACTCTCTCAAATCTTTTTTGTTTAGATCTCATATCTGCAACGATGGAGACTATACGCAAAAGAGGCAAGGGTAAGATTACGAGGCTTGATGCTAGAGAATGGAGGTACTCTTCCCACTGTCTTAAGCATTCTATCTCATTGAGCAACAAGGGTAAACCAGTGAGGACAACAGTTGATAGATGATGTGGAGATTATTGTAAGATGGAGCAGATAAGGAAGGGCGGCCAAGACATGAAGGTAGAAGCCTTAAGGTAGTTTGACAGCCATTTTCCCATACTGGAACTAAGATAACGCATCGGCATAATGGTTTAAGCCTTGCGAATTACTGATTTGCTTGTTTGTTTCATTTATTATTACTATTTTTATTATTATTTTCTAATGCCATAGCTAATGAATCTATAAACTGCAGATCTTAAGTAACGGGTTCATGGGTATGTACTAATATTTTATTTTGTTCTATGTTTGACCATCGTTTTAATGTATCAATAATCCCACGCGTTGCATTCAAACAGAGAGCTATATGGAGACTCTAATGAATAGGAGAGAAATATTAGTTAGATGTTAAGATCTGTGGGTTCAGTTTTGATTTCTTTGCAAGCACAGAGCCCTTATTATTGGGCGTGAAGATGTAGTGAACAATGGTGCAAGTAATATTTGTATGTGTGAAGAAGACAAGCATCACTCTAACCCATGAGGATTAACATATTCTACACGAATGTTAGCGTTTGAAAAGTTCCAGCGTCACCACCCGATCAGAGTACGGGCACAGGGTAATTGGTGCATCCTGATAATTTGGATTTGATAACCCTGACAGTCAGTGGACTTTTGCAGTGAAAAGAAGGGTAAAACTACAATGAGGTTAGATTGCAGGTGATGGAGATTGTTGGCTATCAACAAGCAATGGAGATGGTCATGCACCACAATCGACTATCTAAGCATTGACATTTTAATATAGTGACCTTTCAGCTTCTCAATTTTTTTTTTAATTTTTAATTTTATTTTTATTGATATATATAATAGAATCATTTTTATTGGCTTTTGGAATAACATAATCACCCTTCGAATATAACAATGTATTTAGTGTTGAGATTTCTTGATTGATTGAAAATACATTTAATCGTTCTGGATTGATTGAAAATAACTAAATTTTATTTCTAGGAGTATCATACAAGAAGACATTCATTTGCTAACTCCTTTAATTTTTGAAATAGTATTAAGTCGAAAACTATTTAGCTTCTGTTATTTCTACCATCTCTGTTATTAGAAAATTATTTAATTTATTTTATTCAATAACAACAATGATCAGCAGTCTCTATAAACCATAAATAACCATTTATTTATTTTTCTAACAATAAAACAGCAACATTGAAATATATATTTTACTAACAAATATCTCAAAAGAAGGTAAATGACTCTGATATCTTTGTCAAGCGATACTACAAGGTAAAGCATCATAATGCAAGCATTGTGGGAGGAAAAAAAAAATGTCATTTCTCCATTACAACTATTACCATTTCCTACCTGAACTTTCATTGTTATCACAACCCATAGGAACTAAATGGCTAACCAACCAATGGATAAAGGCTTGCTCTTCACCCTACTGTAATGGTGTCATGGAGCCTCGTAGGCTCTGGCCATACCCTCGAGCAAGAAATCTATTAACCCCAAGAAGATAGATGGAGTTTTCTCAATCTTACCAAAAAGACCAAAACAATATGACATCAAATTTCACACATTTAGGCTCTCCACTCACCATATTCAACAAGATCCACACAACATTTTACCCTCCTACAACAAAATGGACAAAGATGATGAAGATGAGGAGACTTATCTTTTTGTTTAGATGAGGGGATTTAGATCTTCCATCCTCCACTCCTCTCCAAGCCAATCTATCTTGAGTCCATATCCTAAGAGGGAGCCTTCTCTCCTCCTCACCTCTTCTCTTCAATTTACACAAAAGTTCTCCAAAAGGAGAAGTGGGTAGTGCCCAAATCTTCCACCTTCTTGAGATATAAAGGGATCTTCCAACCCTACACTTTTTCCCACAAGTGCTCACACATGTGTGAGGCTTGTGCCAATTCCAAGAACCTTTGGGGAGTGGGAAGTTGAGAGTGACAAGTCACTTTTCCCAAGCCCCAACACTTTTTGAATTCGTCACATTCATGAATGTGGACTTTTGAGAGGTCTTTTCACACTCCAAGGACAAGTTCACATGTCAAAAAGGTTCCAAACCCATAGGTATAGGTCCTAGGGGTCTATTCTTGTTCAAAACCAAGGAAATTGACTCAATAATCCCTTTTTAAAACTCACAAAAGAATCCATACGAATTTTGATCCTGACCAAGGGTTCCAACCCCAACCAAACTCACATCACATGTCCTACAATTGGACTCTACTCAAACATAATCACCCAATCAAAAATATAACCTCAAACCCTTCTAGGTCAACTAGGGCTACACTTAGGACTTCCCAAAGGTATGTTTGATTTGATTCCAATATTTATCCATCCTCAACAAGAAGTCTTTTGATTTGCACTTGATGGTTATCCCACATTGAATCATTTAATTTCCTGCACAACATAATTAAGCACAGTTAGACATATTAATAAATAACATTAATTATAAATCAAATCTTTGTAACTTTATTCATGAATCATTAAATAGCTAATTTCTCTTTCAATGTAATACGACACAACAATTATCTTATTTCAAATTCATCTTATAAGTTTGAATCTCATACAATAATTCGCATACACATACATCTTCCCTTAAGTAAAATAACATAACGTAAAACTATAAGGTTACTGTTAGACAATCATCTTCATATCGCTTGCAACATATCTAACCATCTATTTAGGAGGAATATATAACATTTTAAGATTGTATTAGTCACATGCAAAGAGAGGTCTTACAAAGTGAAATTTTGCATGCTCAGTCTGCAACTCATGAATCCTTTTCTTTATTGTACCTTCCTGGTCCTGAAACATGTTATAATCTTGAAAATTTTTGTTCAAGTCACTTTCAATCTGCTCTAGCTTGTCCTTGTATTTCCCAACTACATGAGGCCAATGAAGACAATAATTGTAGAGGTTATTTTTCGAGCTTATACATTTCATCAACACATTCATTTTCCTTTTTAATTTGGTAAGGGGTAGTCTTAACTGCTCCTTCAAATGTCAAATTATTTCTTCCTCTTTCTTATCTTGAGACTCAAAGGCCATAGTGTCCCTAATACATTCAATCAATTCTTTAGGAAGTACATTATACAACCTTTCCAACTCAATGTTACTATGCACAAAGTAACTACCTAGAGTGCTCTCAATCAAGTTCTACTCATACGAGGGTCTTTCTAACCATATACTAGCAATCTTCTACATCCCATCATTTTCTTGAACAATCTTCAGTATCTTTGTTTTGACTAAAGCACCTTCTTCTTCACTTCCTTTTGTTACTATCACATCTAGTTCAACTAATTTTGGTTCATCCCTTGGAGTGTACTCATCAGAATCTTCATCCTGTATATCCAAAATTACATTCTCTTTTCCTTTTCCTTCTAGTTTAGGAGACTTGTGTATCAGAGGAGTTTCATCAACAAATTCTAGGGCTCTTTTCTGCTTCCTTTCTATTTTACTAGAATGATCCAACTTCAAGTGCTTTTTCTAAAAAGGAAATGCTAGTTTCTCCAAACTTTCCTAGCAAAACTCTAAAGAAATTTGCATAAGCTTGCTCACAATTTTCTAGAGTATTGAAATGTTCAAAAAAATTCTTACAAACCGGTTCATTTTCCCTCCATACCACATTATCAACCTAAGGCAAACAATTTAGAAAATACATCATGATACATATGATCAAAGTACCAAACTTAAAGTGGTAATCTGCATCCTTTGTTAGTTGTACATTCTCCATTAATTGATCTTTTAGCAAACAACATAGGTCAAAGTCTTGTTCCTCCATTATCATTTTATGAGATATGTAAACTATCCCTACCAAGGTTGTGCCTTCCATATTTCTAAAGAAAATTTTGTATGAAATCACATGTGCCATGTACCTTGTTATCAGATCTTTGATTGTTGAAATTACCAGCGCCCTTTGATCTCCTATTACTAGATGGTTAGGGTTTAAACTTGTTTTGAATCAAATTATTTTTTTAGAATATCCCCATCATTGCATAGACTAGTTCAATTTCCAATCACATCCTTCAAGATAAGATAGGGTTTATCCAAGGTTAGAATGTCCTCATTCAATTTGTTCAAGATAAACCTAACAAATTCTGCATTGTCAAAATAAGGAAACTCATTCCAAATGTCCAAATTTCTATGTTTCACACCTTTAAGCCACTTCAATTCATTAGTTGACGGTAAATTTATCACATCCCTAATCTTTCTACTTCTATATTCATCCAGATTCACAATTCCTTTGATGTGTTTCATTTTTCTTTCCGTATCTAAAAAGTTTTTCTACCAAGCACAATATTAGAAATTCAACAAGCGATCAAAAATACTTGATGAATTTTCTGCCAAATTTACTTGACTCCTTCAAAATTTTGTTGCAAAATCTCCCCTATTCTTTCTTCAATGCAAGATTGCAAATGATGGTTCCAAATACCTTTTTATAGCTTCACACATCTAACCTTTTTTCCGCATTAAATTTTCCCTAGCAGTTTTGGTTACTCTATTTTCTCAGACAACAAGAGAAGAATCCATCTATGGACCTTCCAGATCTCAATTTTATGCATAAGTGATCACAAACATATTTGTAGACTGATGGTGCAACTACTAAAAATCCCCTACATTTTGGTGCCAACTACTGATAGGGGGACAAAGGATTTTTCTTGAAAACCTCCCCCTAGGCCAATGAACTGAGATCAATTTCTAGAAGAATTACTAGAGGCTACTTCCGGTGTGAGCTTATTTCCTTCATCAAATTCACTCTTCTTCGCCCATGTTTTCTTCATCTAATCTCTTATTTCTTCCACTGTCACTTTCCCTTTTCCTTTATCACCTTTCTGTGAAATTCTTCCTTTGTATACAGGACCTCTTCTATCCATGTTTTTCTTCTTGCAGAATCTTGCAATGTGACCCAATCTATTGCAAATTTAACATACCAGATTTATTTGTCTAGACCAGTCATCCCATTGATTCCCCTTTGACCTGCATTTACTAGAAACATGCCCAAATCTTCCATAGGTATATCATTCAACATTCCTTACACTGATAGACATACTTCTGCACTCAATTGACTTATGACCAAACTTATTGCAACTAAAACACTGACCAAGAAATGATGGATTGATTGAAATTATTTTGCTTATACACTGAGAAGCCCTATGACCATATTTTTTACAAGCAAAGTAGTAACCATTAAACTTCTGAGCATTGGGTTTTCTTACTAGATATCTTCTACCTTTTTTCATCTAAATTTTCTGTCTAGAATCCTTCTATTCAAATCCAAATCTTTCACCTTTCTTATAGCCAAGACCTCACTTATCATTTGCTTCCTTTTGTCCTTTAGTCAACTCATCAAGCTTAGCCGAATTGGTCTTGAACTTCTCCTTGTACTCATTTACAGTAGTGAGTTCATCTCTAAGAATAACTATCTATCTTTCAAGCTCTTGTTCCTTAGTTCTAGAATAACTTTGTTGCACTCTTCAGATTTTTCTCTTAAAGACTAGGCCAAATTTTCCTCATTCTTCTTTCTTTCTCCAATCTCCTTAGTTAACTTCATCAGCATAGATTCCATCTCAAGCTTTAGAGTAGCATTGGCCCAAGCAAGTTTTTCACATTCTTCAGTTATCTCTTTTAGGGTCAAATACAAGTGAACATCTTCCAAGATTTTGTTTTCTTTCTGCTTCAGCTGATCGCAAAGTTCCTTCCTCTTTTCTCTTGACACTAATTTTTTCCTTTAATGATTGAATGAATTTTTCAGCATCCACAAGATTTGATTTTAATTCCATGACTTCTACTTTAGATTGATCAAGATCATCAAGTGCCACCATAAGTTGTTGTTGAAGACCACTTGAGTCCATTACAATCCAAGATCCACCTCAAGATGTTAAACTTCCTATAGAGGAACTTGCTCTAATACCAATTGTTGGACTCAAGGAACATTGAGAGGGAGGGTGAATTAGTGTTCAACAATATTCTAAAATTTAATTCAAATTATAAACCATCTACAACATTTAAACAGAAGTAAAGATGTAAGAACATGAAAGAAATAATCATAACACCAAATTTTTATGTGGAAACCCTGTTAGGGGAAAAACCATAGTGGATATTAATCCATAATTTATATACTCTATTAAAAGTATGAAGAAAAGGGAATACACATGCATTCAGGCACACCGCCTAGAGCTCACTTCTCAAAATAAGGAAGGCTTACTGCCTTATAAAATATTTTTCATTACAAAAAAATGTTGAACTGAGAGGATAACATCTACAAATGCCTAGTTTCAGTTCTGGTGAAGCACATTAATCAAATTCTAAAGCTTTTATCAAACTCCACACTTAGCTCTGCTATGCCTTAATTCACTTCACAAAATCATCTTCTACACAAGCAAAATTCACTCAATAGGCCTTTTGATATTCACGCATGCATCTTCTCTACTATATTCACCCACTCACACACCAAAATGAATTTCTCGAAGTTGCATACATATCTTCCAACAAAAATTCAATAGCTATATGTCAAATTCAAATAAAATACAAAATATTCTCATGTTGGCTCAAATCATGAGCAATATTTAATGCACACCCACACAAGTCGGATATACTATAGCTATGACACAAAAAAAAATAGCCAACATAAGAAACAATTGAATAATTACTCCTTATACATCCATGACATGCAACATTCACTAGGTTGGCCATAAAGAGTAAATAAAGAGAAAAACATCTTGTCAGATCTCCAAGCTTGTACACTGATTAATGAAACATCACAAAACTTAAGAGTAGGATAACATTTATGCTCAAAAATCTATCCTAGGGATCCACAACTCAAACTGATGACCCAGTGAAGCATACAGATCGGCTAACTGACTAAATACCCTATTCTTTCTACTTTTTGCTAGTAGAACACTATTCTATAATTTTCCCATTGGTATGAGCAATTACTGATCTGAAAACCAAAATAATGACTTTAGTTTCCATCAATGACAACACTAGAAGCCATATGCCACCAATATATATATATATATGTATCCTTATTAATTTAACTCACTTTTCTTATTTAAGTCTTTAATGGAGTTATTGGATGAGTTAAGTTTAAATTTAGTGAAGTGGAATATTTGTGAGCTTTGTTCAATGCCTTAATTCTTTGCATATTAGGAGACTTCTAGAGGCTAGGGATAAATTCTCTTCTTGATATAAATTTTGATAAACCTTGGTGTTGGTTGGTTTTGTATTTATTGTGTTTATGATGATAATTAGCCTTGCATAGTATATTCACCAATGTGGATGGAATTTGTGTGCAGGAAGGGTTTTTTGCCGCCTTGTTGTATATGTTAATGAGATTTTGTGATTGTGCAAGTTGGCTTGCTCCTTTGATTCTATTGGGTTTCCTTGTTGTTAGTAGGGGAGTGAATCTCAATGGGGGTCGACACACAAAGTCATTCCTACATAACCCATGTGGGAGTTTTGTAATTGAACCATAGATTTTTGGCACCACAATACTCCCTAACTCTTCTAGGGTTTTTCAACTAAAGGTGGAGAGGTATTCCCAAAATGCTAACTGCGTTCATTCAAATTATGTAGTGTATGGTTTTATTTAAGATAAATGAAATGAACTAAGTTAAATTAAGTGACGTATATGATTGATTATGTATGAAAAATGTAGGAATTATGCTATGCTGGAAAACACAATGTGATATGCAAACAATGAGCTATGAATGAATAAATACAAAACATAAAGAAATGAGGTGAAACAGTGTGCACCTAGAGGTCTAATGAAGATTCTGGAATGATCTGAATGTTATCTGGAATTATAGAAATTCACCAGAGGGACTCATTCACCTAGGGTGGTGAATTAGTCTTACTTCTGATGAAAACTATTAGAAATAGGTTTCTGAGTGTCAGGATCCAAAATCTGACAAAACTTAAATTTCCAATCCTATAGTGGGACTCATTTTCCATTGGTGGAGAATCAGTCGTCTCCCAAAATTTTGAGAAATCAAGAGACAAATCTACAACACCAGATATGAGGATGTCTGCTTGTTGGGTTGTGAAAGTCAATTCTACAAGAAATAGACATAATACCTTCTCAAAGCTTGAAATATGGTTGATTTGACTTGAATCACCTAGTTGACTTGTTGACCACTCTTCAACACCTAAATTCTTGTTAAATCTACATACAAAGGCCTGCAAACACACATGAAAGAAGGGAAAAATGGTTGAGGGTTAGCAAATAGGGGTTTTCCTTTTTCAAACCCCACTTTGGTAATCAAACCCTTAATGAAATAATGAAATAAAAAAGAATGATAAATAAATAACATCCAAATGCTATCAACTTACCAAACCCTTATTGAAGAAAATTTGATGTTGTGTCAATGGATGCTCCAAAATGCTTGATTAGTGCTTGATTTGATGTTGTAAGATGCTTGAATGCTTGAGTGAATGAGAGGATTGCTTGAATGTGATGTCAGAATGTAGAAGATTTGAAGATGTAAAATGAGGAAAAAAGCACTTATTTATACATTATTGTGCCTTAGTAACCCGATGACACCTCATCATAGGCTAACATTAAGTGATTTTGAATAAAAACCTAAAAGGAAATATAAAATATTTTGAAGTTGGAGCCAAGGGGGACTTATTCAACACCAATGGCGAATGGGTCCAACCTTTGACCTGAAAATGGGTGTCAGGAATTAAGTCATGTTTAATGTTATTTGTCGGGTTTACAATAAAAAATGCACCTAATTAAAGCTTGTAAGGGCATAAAGGGGTTAAATAAATCATAAGAAAGGTGTAAATAGTGAAGTTATGCCTAGAAAAGTATGAAACCTTGTTACAAGACATTACAATACTTCAAAATAGGACTTGATTAGTGAAGAAAAGGTTATTTTTAGGTGAATTGTAATGAATAGAGTCTAGAAGAGTGTAGAAAGGCTTTAGAACACTTCAAAACAACTTCATAAGATGTCATTATTTGAATTTTAGTACCTAAATATGCATGTTCAAGCCATATTATAGCATTAAATCAAAGAAAAATGGACCAAACGTCATGAAACAAGGCCTAAAATACCATGAAAATGACAAGGGTCCATTCTTCTATGGTGCATTTAGCCCCCACTTTAGTGATAAGATGAACTTGCTTCAAACTCACACTAAAGTAGCCACGAACATCGAGAGGCAGGTTCAAATGTACTTATGTTAGCAAGATGAAATATAACGATGAAGAGGGATTATCAAGCCCCCAGGATGAAGATCCCATGAAAAAATAAGCATAATAACAAAGGAACACACAAGTGTTGAAAAGAGAGAATCAGATGAAGCTTCGATCATTTGTCCAACTAGTTGTGGATTAGATCTAGGCTGATTGTTTTAAAAATAGAATGTGTACTCACTCTAGGGTGATAGAGTTCATGGTAGTCCATTGGGTGAGAAGGTCCAAAAGGTGAGATACATACACTAGTTGGTATGCACTCATAAACAAAAAGGTGGCTATGGGGAAAGTCATGTCGTTGGATGGGCTTATGACTCAACCATATCAAAGTTATACCACCTAATAACTTTAACAAGGCACCAAAAGGAAAATGTTGGTTCATGCTTCATGAGACAAGCAAAGCTTTGTATGCTTAGAACTCATGAACAAAAAGGAAGGTACCATAGGAATGCAAGTTGCATTATACAAGGTGGAAAAAATGCAAAATGTAAAATGCAAAAGATGTTCAAAGGAGTCTTGTTAAGTTCGTGCAAGGTCAGTCACTTAGGGAACATTGTGTCTAATGTATCAAAGAGAGGACGAATCAAAGAATAGTATATTCACAACTTAGGGGATGCAATGTGTCACATCAATAGATCACACTTATGAAGGACATCACACCCAATGTCATCCACAAAGTGACAAATGCATTGTATGAATGACAAGGCTGCACTAGGAACCAAGAATGCAAATGAATTAATGGTCATCTATTCCTACCACTTTAAAGGAATTGCTACACACCGTTCTATGAGAAATTACTTTAAAGTAGCGAAGGAAAGAAAAGAAGAAAATAAAACAAGACATGAGAGACAACTTGGAAATCCCTATGCCAAGTTATATGCTTCTAAGGTTGTGTCATGTCAATGAAAAGGAAAAAAAAAATGGAGTTTCCCCATAGAAAAGAACACACCAAACACATAAGGGATCTATGGATTTGGGGTCAATATGTTCATTGTTGCAATTTTTTGATTAAAGAGGTTGGAACAATCATCATTCCCCAAAGCACATAGAACTGGAAGAATGACACAAAGAGAGTGAAAAAAAAAGAAAAAGAAAGTATTTTTGAATCAACATGGAAGAGACATTGTAGTCTCAATGCCTTGCATCATCCCCAAAAGGAAAAAACAACTGAAAATAAAAAGAAAAGAAAAATATTTTGGGTCAACATGAAAAATACATTTCCATCTCAATGCCTTGCATCATCCCCAAAAGGAAAAAATCAAGAAAAAAACAAAAAGAAAAAGGAAAAGGGAATGATTGGGTCAACATGGAAGAGACATAGGGTGTCTCAACACTTTGCATCATATCCAAAAGGAGAACACAAAAGAAAGTGAGAAATACAATGCCCAACATATAGAATAATAGAGGTACAAATAGAAGAAGTGTACAAAGAGAGGGAACATCAAATGCACGTTACAGGGGAACACAATACACACATAAAAGTACAAAAGAAAGGAAAAATAAAAAGAGAAAAATGCAAAATGGTTAGCTAGGAAAATGTAAGTCAGCCATCTAACAAATCATCTTCCTCCTGGAAATCATGTTCAGTATAATGTGAGGCCGGTTGACTATCTAAAGGAAGAATTGCAAGCGCTGAGCTAAGATTTGTACTAGGTTCTTCACTTGGTTGATAGGATTTATCATTTAAGCTCATGGTAGATGAAAATAAAGAGTTTAGATCATTGAGCACTTCTTCATCAATTTTTTCTATCGCCACATCATCATCATCATCAAGATTGATGATGACGGGAGGACGAAGGCTGATTTCCAAGGAAGGATGTATCAAAAGTTGTGGCTATTGGATTGGTTCTTGAATTTATTGTGAAATTTGGACTAGACTATAATATGGCGAGTCAGGAGAAGGAGGGTGATAATCTATTATTTCTATCAAAGGTGAATATTGGTTTTCTCTATTTTTCCATATGAGACTAATGAATGAGGAGATGATGTTGATGCCTACGTTCTCTAGCACCGCGATTTTGTTAAATTATGTTTTGAAGTTGTTGAGGTGTAAGAGTGGATTGAGTCATCATAGGTTCTTATAATTTCTTCCGAAGGGGGAAGAACAAAAGAAAACAAAGAGGATGGATCAATCACTTTGTCTTTGGCTTTATACACTTATTTAATGCGAGGAGGCATGATAGGATTGGTGTGAGTTTCTCTTGGTCTTTTAAATGATGGAGAGGAAGTGTGTAAGGTTGGTTGTATGGTTTGCTCAATGTCAGACTCAGGCTAAAGCATGGTTTCATCTATGATAGGAGGAGTGAAAGTGGACAAGGATGTGTTACAAAGAGACAATTCATAAATTCATTTGGCTTTAAACTTTTGATAGAATATGAAAAATAATTCCTTTCAAGGGGTGATGGTTTCCATAGGTTCTAGCCAAAAGGCTTCTAAGGAAAAATTACCTTTAGAGGATAATGGATGAAATCTACTATTGTGTCATAGGTAAATATTTCATTGCCATGTGGAAACTTCAAACATTTGTGAAGCACTGATGGGACCACTTTCATTGAGCAAAGCCAAGGGTAGCCTAACCGCAAATGAAATTGATCTGATTGTGGAATAATAGAAAATGTTACATCCAAATTTTTGGGTCCTATCTATAATGGGAGTACAATCGATCTGATCGTAGAGCATGCAAAACTAGTATGTTTCTTAATCCATTCAGCTGCTTTATTATAATCATCTTGATAGAGATCGTGTAATACTAAAAACTCTTATGTGATCACATTCTCACCATAGGTGAGATCTATTAATATACCATTGGTGGGCTTATCATAGATTCTTTTGGATATTTAAAGAGGACCATTAAGAATTTTTTAAAGTATATCAAGAGATTTATTGGTTTGGCCCTTATGAGGGATAACATCTATTGCACCCAAAATTTCATCCGTAGGATTAATTTGGGTAACATTTGGAGTTATATCATGTTGTTCACTATGTGTATAAACATTCATTACATCAGTGTTTGAAGGTTCATTAGCCTTGAGAAATGAAATATTGCGTTTAAGCATGGGGTTGGTGAAAATTTGTAAATTTTGGTTAGGGGGTGCAACAAAATTATTGCCTTGATCATTAACACCCACAATGGATAAACAACCAAAATCAATGAGGTCTTGAACTAAATGTTTTAGATGCTTACATTTTTTGGTTTCATGTCCATTTTGGAAATGAAAATGAAAATAAGAATTTGGTTGAAGGTAGGTGGTAAAGGTTTGGTGGTATCAAGCGGTTTGACAATAGGTAGGGTAATCATTTGTTGTTGGAGCAATTGGTTCATTGTATTATGGAGAGTATCAGTTAAGGGAGTAAATTGTCTCTTCAGGTCCCCATAAGCATAAGGTACTACAACTTTAACAACCGCCACTTGATTTGGAACTAGTTGGGTTGGTTACAGTTGAGGAGGTGGATTGAACTATAAAAAGCCTCTATTTGGTTTGTGAAATTTTTGTGTGTTGTTTTGGTTTTGTGGTTCATATTTCTCAGCTCGACTAGAAGAGGACTTTGAATCATGGCTAGAAATTGAGTTGTGATATTCACATAAGGTTGTACATAAATGCATAAATGAAGTGAATTTTATCATATTTAACTTATCATGAAGGTTTGTGTGCAAGTTTTTGATAAACATCTTCTGTAGACATTCATCAAGAATTTTGACATCAATTTGAGCATACAAGGATTGGTATCATGAGATAAAATCAATTAATTTTTCATTTGTATTTTTTCCACATCTCATTAATTTGGCCATTGTCTTTTTAGGAGTCATGTGAATTTGAAAGTTACTTATAAAATCATCCACCAATTCATTAAATGATCAAATGGAATGATTGGGAAAGTTGTAAAACCACTCTAATGCAGTATCTTTCAAGGTTCTTGGAAAAAAATTGACCAAGATTTTATCATCAATGACAAAATCACTGCATAAGGTTGTATAAGCATTGATGTGGTTAATAGGGTCTCCTTTACCTTTGTACTTCTCAAATCTAGGAATTTCTATCCCTTGCGACATTAGGGTACGTAAGATTTCTAAGGATAAGGGGCTACTACAAACATGATATGTGGGTGGAGCATTTTCACCTTGGCTAATGGTGTAAATTTTTTGTTGCATGGATGAAACAGTATTAAGGAGTTGTGTAATCATGGGGTCAAGGTAAGTAGTATGAGGTGGAAGGGAAAATGGAGAGAGAGTGTATGTAATGTGAGGGGAAGTGAAAGGAACACTAAGAGGGGTGAAGGAAGTGGTTGGGACTTGTGACGCCAAAATAGAACTAGGAATGCTAGTTGGAATTACAAAAGGAGTCACATGACTAACTTGTTGCATAGTTATTGTAAGCTAAGGAGTGGTATAAGTTGGTATGGATGCTATGGTTGAAGGGGGGGGAATGTGAGGTCCTCCTTGGCTTACAACATTTTTTACATATTAGGAAGTGGAAGATGCATGTTTAGTGTAAATCTCATAACTTGCAAGCCATCATCACTTTCAATCAAATGATAAAGGTTTTTTATTGTGGGTATGGCAGTGGTGGAAATGTTTTCAAGGGAAAAAACTTGTTGTAAATGTGCAAAATCCTTATGAATATTAATGACCTTTTCATGCAGGATGGAGTTTTGTTGGGTTTCAACATTCATTGGATGGAAAGGTGAAGGCATATAAGTGGTATTGTCAATGCCTAATGCACCATTGTCTATACTAGGAGTATGAGCTCTCGAGATCCCAAGGTCCACAACAAAAGTGCTATTGTGGGAGGCCATGAATCTAGAACTTCGTCTCACTAAAGTAATATCAATGGGGCACCAAACACTCATACAAGTACCACAAAGGATGGGGTGAATGTAAATGCAAAGGCAATATAGGATTTCTAAATGCAAATAAAAAAATTTCTACTAACTATAACAGAGAAGTAACTACAAAAAATAGAAATGTAGAAAAATGCCAGAAAATGTTTGAAAATGCAATATGAACAATGCAGGTGGACTTATTCGACCAGGGTGGCAAATGAGTCCCAGGATGAGATTTTTTTATGTTTTTCAAAAATTTTAATGTGATTCTAATGATTTTCAGAATGTAATGAAGGATGCAGATGCAAATTTTCAACTTTTTCAATTAGATGCAATGAAAAAATGAAATCTAAATGAATGTTTCACTAAAACCCTATAATGCAAGAACAAAAAAATACCCTAATTGAATGTTGATACAAGTGTAATCTAGGATGCAATATGTAAATGGAATTAGAAATGCAAAGTGTTAAAAATGCAAGTTCACCAAAATGAATTGTATATTTTTGGAGCCACAATACTCACTAACTCTTCTAGGGTTTTTCACCTAAAAGAATAGAGGTAGACCAAAAATGCTAACTAGGTTCATTCGAATTAGGTAGTGTATGATGTTATTTAAGCTAAATGAACTAAAATCAGTGTAATTAAATGATCTATATGACTGATTATGTATGCAAAATCTAGGAATTATGCTATGATGGAAAACACAATTTGATATGCAAACAATGAGCTTTCAATGAATAAATGCATAATATTTAGAAAGAAATGAGATGAAACAGCGTTCACCTAGAGGTCTGATGAAGATTCTAGAATGATCTAAATGTTGTTTGAAATTATATAAATTTACCAATGGAACTCATTCACCCAAGATGGCGAATTAGTCCTACTTGTGATGAAAATTGTAGAAAATAGGTTTCTGAGTGTTGGGATCCAAAATTTGACAAAACTTAGATTTCTAGCCTTAAGGTGAGACTCATTCGCCACTAGCAAAAAATTAGTCCTCTCCCAAAATTTTGAGAAATCAAGAGACAACTCTGCAACACCAAATATGAGGATGTCTGCTTGTTGCGTTGTCAAAGTCAATTCTGCAGGAAATAGACATAATACCTTCTCAAAGCTTAAAATATGGTTGATTTGACTTGAATCACCTAGTTGACTTGTTGACCACTCTTCAACACCTAAACGCTTGTTAAATCTACACACAAAGGTCTGTAAACAAACATGCAAGAAGGGAAAAATGGTTGAGGGTTAGAAAATAGGGGTTTTCCTTGGTCATTTACCCACTTTGGTAATCAAAACCTTAATGAAATAATGAAATGCAAAAGAATGATAAACAAATAACATGCAAATGCTATCAACTTACCAAACCCTTGTTGAAGAAAATTTGAAGTTGTGTCAATGGATGGTCCAAAATGCTTGATTAGTGCTTGATTTGATGTTGTAAGATGCTTGAATGCTTGAGTGAATGAAAATATTCCTTGAGTGTGATGTGAGAATGTAGGGATTTGAAGATGTAAAATGAGGAGAAAAACACTTATTTATACATTATTGTGCCTTAGTAACCTAATGATACCTCATCACAGGCTGACATTAAGTGATTTTAAATAAAATCACAAAAGGAAATCTAAAATATTTTGAATTTGGAGCCAAGGGGGACTCATTCACCACCCATGGTGAATGGGTCCCACCTAGGACCTAAAAATGGGTTTTGGGAAGAATGGTTGATGTTATTTTTTAGGTTTACATTAAAAAATGAACTTAATTAAAGATTATAATGGCATAAAGGGGTTAAATAAAGCATAAGAAAGGTGTAAATATTGAAGTTATTCCTAGAAAAGCATGAAACCTTGTTACAAGACTTTACAACACTTCAAAATAGGACTTGATTAGTGATGAAAAGGATATTTTTTAGGTGAATTTTAATGAATAGAGTCTAGAAGAGTGTAGAAATGCTTTACAACACTTCACAACATCTTCACAAGATGTCATTATTTGAATTTTAGTTCCTAAATATGCATGTTTAAGCCATATTACAACATTAAATAAAAGAAAAATAGAAGAAACATCATGAAGAAAGGCCTTAAAGACCATGAAAATGACAAGGGTCCATTTTTCTACGGTTGAGTAATTAAGTGATGACTTAAAATGAACTAGGGGGTTGGGTAGTAATTACACTAATCAAGATAATTGAATTCCTCACTCATGCTTCAAGTGCTCGTATAGGCTTGAGATGAGTTCAAAATTCCTAGAATGTCAAGATCAACTGCCTCGTCCTCATGAGAGGTATGTTGATTCCACATAGATTTGCATGAGGGGTCAGAGATCGGTATAGGCTACCAGGGTAATCTAGGATGGGGGACCAAGGCCTAGGAAGATATTCCTGGGTAACCCATAGCAAACTATGTGATGACACTCCTCCTACGACAACCTAGTATTCCCTTGTCTCTTGCTTCCCTTGATTTTGTGTGCCTCTGGAAGTGGTGTACTATCGTTTGATGTTGTATTGTACTTGTTCATTGAGGTCATGTTATCCCTTTTGTTGTCTAATGTCTCTTGACTGATTATGGTGGTGGGACCCTTTCGCTATCATGTCAAGTGGATTGTGTCTTGTTCTCCATTGGGTTCCCTCACTTTGTTTGAGTTTGTGGTGACTTCTCCTAGATTTGAAGACTTCTTCACTTAATATAGTTCATGTGGATTATCTTTCATGTATTGTTTCATAAACTATTGCAATATGTATTATTCTCCTGGTGTATTCTCCTCACCTATTTGTAGGGAGGCATTGTGGTTGAAGATGTAATAATGTAATTATGTGTCATTGTAATTATTGTAGACTCTCTCTTGTAATGATGAATGTAATTGATATTATTATCAATTTAATGAATATTGATATTGTTATATTGTTACTATAAAATGGATTATTTGAATTTAGTTGATCTTGTAAATGTGAGGATGAAATGGAACTCATATTGTTCTTAAAATTTATCTAATGTAATGATTTATAGTTTCTTGATAATTTAGTTAATGGGAAATCTAGTAGCGTAGTCATGGACCTTAGAAGACTTAGGTTAGAATTTATATTAATATTTCATTTTCAATTGTGTGAATATTACATTTTCAAAAAAAAAAAATGTTATGTTTTAGGTGCTAGTGTGTTGTCCTCTAGAGTTTTGTGGCATGGTGTTACACATGGTACCAAAGCCCAAGTTCTAACATTGGGTGCTCTAGGTATATACAAGAGCCCATTAAGTTGTCTTAGTTTCATAGATTTTGAAGGTTAAGTATTCCCTTTTTGACCTCATCTAACAACCTGAATTTGTCCTTGGTGGTGTTTGTGTAGGATAATGCCTAGATATTAGGGTCAAGGTCAAGAGCATGGTAGAGGTCATGTGGTGGCCATGGGGCTAATTTCCAGGACTCACCTCCTTAGAGTTCCCACAATTCTAATTGTGAGGAACAACAAGGTTCATAGAATAATCAAGGAGGTGAAGGTTAGAATCCAGATTAGCCATGATTTGAGGGTGCATAGTTTTGTGACTTACTGGAGGAGGTTCCTTCCAATCTTGGTTTGACACAGGAAGGTGAAAAGTTGGTGGTGAGAGAGAGAGAAAGAGATATCCCATGAGAGAGATTGTAATTGAGGAGGAGAATGTATTGGCTGGACATATGAGGGACTTTTTATGAGCACATCCTCTGACTTTTGATGGGACTGGTAGTGGTTTGGAGGTAGAGACCTAGTTAATTGATCTAAATAGGTGTTTTAGTATGCATCCATATGGTAGAAACACCAAGGCTAGGTGTGATATCATGCATCTCTAAGGTTTTTCTTCCACGTGGTGGTGTTTGGAGGAGAAGAAGCTCCATTTGGATGTAGATTTAGTCTCATGGGAGATGTTCTTAGAGAGATTTAGAGCTTGGTTCTTGTCTGATCATTGGAAACAATGTTGTGTGAATGAGTTCCATGAGCTAAGATAGATGGTGATGTCAGTTGAGTAGTATGAGTAGAGATTTTATTAGCTCAAGCACTATGTTTGCATAGGTGATGATGAGGGTATGTTAGTACAACACTTTATTAGGGGATTGAATGCCTGTATTAGTGGAGGTGTTCAGGATTTTGAGTCAAAAACCATGGAGGTGGTTGTAGAGAAGGATCATATAGTTGAGGAGAATTTGGCTATGGCTTGAGGTGGTCAGATGGGGGTTTAGATTGGTAGTGCACCTCCAATAGGTTTCAGTTCTTGAGTTGTCCAGAATTAGTTAGTAGGTCCTTCTAGGAGCCACCAGGCAGCCACTAAGGGTGGTAAACATCATCAACAATCTCATTCAAAACATAATAACTCTCAATCTCGATAGCTTGATAGGTTTCAATCTAGGAGAGACATGAAGTGGAGGTGAAACAAGCATTATCACTCTGATCAGCCAACTTAGAGTTCACAGTCTATAGTTAATAGGGGCAGTGCTCAACAGTCTAATGCACCTCCAGGTGGTAAAGGTTTTATTAGAGGTATAGGGTGCTTCTCTTGTCATTAGCAGGGTCATATTGCTAGATAGTGTCCTTAGTAGGATGCATCTAGATTTAGTCAAAGACTAGTGGCTTCAGAGTTGACAGTATGGTGTACAACTAGATCACACAAAGTTTTTTCTATGATTGATAACCACTAGACTGAGCACCAATGTAAAGTTGTTGAGACATTAGGTGTGTTATAGGTTAGTAGAGTCTCTATTCTCTTTGATTTAGGTGCTTCAAATTCCTTTATTTCTCCTTCCATAGTAGCACGATGTGGACTAGTGGCATCAAAGTAGGATGATATGTCGAAGGTTGAGTTGGCCTCTAATGCTAAGGTCGTAGTTGAGTCTCTTATTTGTGGTTGTAGTTTGAGGATTGGGTCTCTTTGCACCATAGTTGACCTTCATATTATTCCCCTTGATTCATATTATATTATATTGGTCATAGATTGGTTAGAGGCTCACAGAGCAATCATATATTGTCAATGTAAATTAGCATGGTGCATAGGTGATTCTGGTAGTGAGGTTAAGGTAGTTGGTGTACAAAGATTACTAGTAGTTGAACAAGGTGATAGTGAGAAATAGGTATCCATTGCTGAGGATTGATGATCTATTTGATGAGATCAAGGGAGCTAGGGTATTTTCAAAGATTGATGTTAAGTCAAGATATCATCAGTTGCAAATATTCTTGGTAGATATACATAAGACCACATTTTGTACTTGTTACAGACACTACAAGTTCACAGTTGTGTCATTTGAGTTGACGAATGCGACATCTATGTTCATGAGTTTGATGAATGGCATGTTTTACTATCTTGACCAATTTTTCCTAGTAATTTTAGATGATACTTTGACCTATTCAAGGACCATGGAGGAGCATGAGGAACACTTCAAGTAGGTGTTATAGTGTTTGAGGGAGAACCAATTGTATGCAAATTTGTCAAAGTGCAAGTTCTTCCTGATAGAGGTGAAATATTTGAGTCATGGTATTTATGGTGAGGGTATTTTCATGGATCCTTTAAAAATCCAAGCTATCATCGATTGGCCTGCACCTACTAATGTTGAATAGGTTCACAGTTTCATGGGTTTGGCAGGTTACTGTCGATAGTTTGTATAGGGTTTTTTGAGGATATCCCACCCCATCACTTCTCTTTAGAGGAAAGGGAAAAAAATTATTTGGTCAGAGAAATGATAGGAAACTTTTTAGAATCTTAAGGAGATATTGACCACTACACCTATCTTGGTTGTTCTTGATCCTACTAGGGATTTTTTGGTTTGTATAGATGATTCCTTGGAGGGTTTAGGAGTAATGTTGATGCAGGATGGTCGTGTGATTGCCTATGAGTCTCACAAACTCAAGGATCACGACTTGAATATCTTACACATGATCTAGAGTTAGTCATTATGTTTCATGCTTTGATGAGATGGAGGCACTTTCTTTCTTTTGGGGCATTAGTTTGAGATGCATAGTGATCATCATAGTTTTCAGTATATTTTCATGCAACCTAATTTGAATGTGAGGCAGAGAGAGTGGATGGAGTTCCTATGCGAGTATGATTTTGGGGTAAAATTCATTCAAGGAAAGGATAATGTGGTGACAGATGCACTTAGTCAATGGAGACATGAGCTTTCAATAGTGACTTTTGGAGTGGACTTGAGTATTCAGATCCTTTCGACACTTCCTTCTAATAGTTGGTATTAGGAGGTGAGATTTGAGGTGGAGTCAGATAGAGTTTTAGAGGGAAGATTTTTAGGATATTCACTTGAGTTAAATGGCCTTTTCAGGCACTTGGGTCATATTTATATTCCTTCTTCAGGAGAGATCTTCATACTTTGACCATGACAAAGGCACATCAGGCACCATATTCATCTCATTTGGGTGTCAAAAAGATGCATGCAAACCTTCGAAAACTATACTTTTGGGCTGGAATGAGGAGAGATATTGTTGATTTTGTGTCGAGATGTCTTGAGTGTCAAAGAATGAACAAAAAATGCTATCATCATGTAGGCATTTTACAGCCTCATCTAGTCCTAGAGTGGAAATGTGATATCATCTCATTATGATTTATTATTAGTTTTCCCATTTCTTCCCATTGACATGTTGCCATTATGGTCACTATGGATAGGTTGACTAAGGCAGAACACTTCTCCCCTATTTGATCCTCATACAATGCTTCATCAGTGGCCATAGTTTTCATGGAGGAAATTTTTAGATTACATGGTATTCCTTGTAGGATTATTTTAGATAGAGATCTAGTGTTTAGTTCAGCTCTTTGGACATCCCTACAACATGCATTGGGGACTCAGTTGAACTTTAGTTTAGCTTGTAATATAGAGACTGAAGGGAAGACTGAGAGAATCAGTCAGATCCTCGAGGATATGCTTCAGATGTATGTCATGGATCAACAGTCATGTTGGGAGGACTACCTGTATTTCATGGATTTTGCATACAATAATAGTCATCATAGCTCTATTGGCATGCCTCCTTTCCAGGCATTATTTGGTCATTTGTTTCATGATGTGTTTCATGTTTCAGTTCTTAGACCCTATTATATAGATATATCTCATGTCCTTGATTGGGATGCATTACAAGTAGAGGATAGGTAACTTGCTTTGGAGCCTGTGGGCATCATACAACATAGGAAACTCACACTCAGGGGATGAGACATTGAGCAGGTTAGGGTCCAGTGGGATCCAAATAACAAGTCTTCTACTACCTAGGAGGATGCTTCCAGGATGAGAGAGTTATACCCATATCTTTTTCTAGGGTTTGAGGAGTAAGCTTGGTCCTAGCGGGGGAGGATGTAGTTCCCCTTACTTTTCTTTCCACTTCTAATAGTTACTTGGATTGTATTTGAATATTATGATACTTGTTGTTGATACTTGGATATTATGACACTTTGATGCATAGTTATAATGACATATTTATATCTGATGTTTTATGCTTATACCATGCTTAGTGGATTAGTTTAATTGTTTATGTGAGTTATCATTGATATGAGTATTATGTGTTTATAGGATCAAGATCTAATATCTATTTATTGTGTATTGATGTATTGGTGAAGGGGAATAGGGCCACATCACTCGCTTGTGAGTGCCCTTCGATGCTACAAGTTTTCCCTTCACGTGTGTTTTCTTGTTTGTCTATGTACATGTTCAACCATGTGGTTTGTTGTAGGTTGTAGGTTGTAGGTACCAAGCATTGACTCCACCTGAATTGTCAGGTTTGAGTGTGCCTTATACCCAATAGAGATAGTTGACTTGGAGACAGCATTGGTTCCCCCCATGTTGATCCATCATCCTTGTCGACGATGAGTATCTATCTGTCACACCTTGTCTATAAGGTCACTTCATGTTGTTTTGTCAATGTTGTTGTCATTTCACCTTTCGTTTAATTTTATAGTTAGGTATTGCTTGGTAGTATGTTCATTTGAGTGATGTTCATGATTAGTTATTTGGTTTGATTATTACATTAAAATAAAGATTATCAAAATTAAAAGTTTTTGGAATAATTAAAATAAAAGATTTTATATAATAGAAGTATAGATTAAATAAAATATTACTAAAGTATTTATTTGATCTTAATAAATTAAAATTTATGGCTTAAAATGAAATATTTAAATAAATATATTGAACTATGAGATTGCGCAAACAAATTATATGCAAGATTAAATTAATAAACTAAATATTTTACTTGTTTGATCTTTTGTGTGCAAATATTAAGTGTGGCAAATAATAAAAGAAAAATAAATAAAATAATTAATTTCTAGAGTGCATGGAGTAATAGGAAATAAAGAAGAGTAAATGAATAAGTTAGAGTTAACCGAGAGAGGGGTTTTTGATTAATTTTCAAGAAACTAATCTTGCTTCTCTTGGTCATGAATTTTTCATCTAGTTCTTGAAAAATTTCATGCAGGTTTTGGAAGCTTGAAATTTCGAGTTTTTGCAAAGTTGTGGAAACTAAAAAGTAGTAGAAGCTAGAATTTGGATGAGCTTTAAATGAAGACTTCAGTTTTGAAAAGCATATAAACCAGGTTCCATTATTATTCCTCCATTTTTAATGTTGAATCAGAAACAAATGATGTAAGATTATGTTGCCTGAAATAAAATAAATGGTTCAATTTGAGCTATTCTTATTCCATAAGTTTCATGCAACCTTTGGGATATTTTTCTTTCACAACGTTTTGTCATTTCTATTTATTGCTCTGTATTATTCCCTAAATTTGATTGTTATATTTCTCTTATATTAGTCCTGGATCAAGTCATGGTTATTGTACTTGTGATTGGATGAATTTAAAACATGTGGACTTTTGGTAGTCGTAGTCTTTATTTCCCAAGCATTCGATAATCTTATGTTTAAAGCTCATCATTAGTTAACATAGGTTTCTGCTCTGTTCTAGTTATTTATTTAGTCCTTATCAATCTGAGTAAAGGATTAGGTAGATCCCCGGTGGTAATCAACCTCATCTTAAAGATGGAATGTAGTTTTGAAAGGGTGACACTATAAATTTCTCCTTCCTCTGTGGGTGGAAATGGGGGAGGTCTGTTACAACAGTTTTGTTTTGTATACCATACATTTCCTTGTCTTATTGATTGCTTGCATATCATTTTTTTAAACCCTTTGTTTGCATTCATTTTAACTTAGATTTAGTTACTTAAGTCACCTTCACCACTACCCCAATGAGTCATATAGTTTAAGTGAAGACCCAGTCACTATTCCTATACATTTTTATTCCCTTATTCATTGATCTTATATGTTCAATTGGTTGTTTAAAAGTCTAGCATACGAATTTGAGTCAACTCTAGATTGGGAGTGATAAACTTAAGAGTTAGCTCCATATTGAATTTTCAATCACATGTGTACCCTGACATAGGTATTAGCTACTAGCTTCCTACTTTAATCCCATTTGCTAGGTTCAGTCAAACAGAAATTAGTTTTTGGGAAGTATATTAAATTTGGCCATACATATTAATAACTGTATGTTGTTTGTATATATGACAGTGGAAGTATAAATGATAATCAATTTTGTTCACTAAAAGTATAAATGATATTCAAATTTTTATTCAATGCAAATTATATATGATATTCAAAATTTTAATCAAGGTATGTATAAATGATATTCAATTTTCATTATTGCACATTCAAATGATGTTCGAATATATTCAACGCATATATATATATATATATATTATATATGATATTCAAATTTTTATTCAAGGTATGTATAAATGATATTCAATTTTGGTTACTGCACATTTAAATGATGTTCGAATATATTCAACACACACACACACACACACACACACACACACACACACACACACACATATATATATCCTTATTAACTTAACTTGCATTTCTTATTTATGTCTTTAAATGGAGTTGTAGACAATGAAAAATGTTCTAAGCCTACGAGTGTCATTTTTCTTCATCCTCGTCCTTCGATAATTGAATAATTTTAGTTATTCAATTATGTTTGATCATATTCCTCTATTAATTAAATAATTTTTAATAATTATTTAATTAATTCACCTTCTAATCTTTATTCTATCCTGATTGATTAAATAAACTAATTGTGTCACTAATTTCTCCCTCTTCTTCAATACTTAAATAAATTGTTATTTATTTAATTATTTTGTCACCTTTCATCTATAGTTAAATAATTACCATTCATTATTTATTTATTCATGACCCTTTAATTCTTCCATAGTTAAATAATTATTAAAATTATTTAACTATCCCACGCCACCTCCCCTATTAAATAATTAATGTAAATTAATTATTTAAGGTATAATTTTCATCTCTCCATTTAATTAAATTGATAAATTTATTTAAATGGTCCTCTTTTCATTTTCTCCAAATAAATAATTTGAATAAATAATTTATTTTCTACTTGTCCATTTCCTCCACTCTCCCCATTTTTGAATAAATAATTTAAAATATATTATTTATGCACCACCTAGTAAAAAATGATCTATCATAATCCCCTATAATAACATTCATTTATTTCATAGCCTGCATGTCTTGCATGTCTGTCATAGTTGTCAGGCATCATAGCTGTCAGCATCATAGCTTTTCCATGCATGGCATACTTTTGGTGCATCAATTTTGGACCATTGATCTTGGCATCTTTTTTGAGATTTAATCTCAACCATCCATTTTCTAACCTCCCTCTCATGCATTCCCACCCATTGATCTTAGAATCTTTTTAGAATATTAATCTCAGCCATCCATTCGAAGGGTTGTCTATAAAAGCAACCTTCCTTCTTTATTTTCACCTTAACAACTATTCTTCTCCAACTTTCTACTTACAATTTGTAGGTATTTGCACAAGTTACACTACAAATCTGAAGGCATATTTACAAAAGGAGAAATAGGAGAGCAAGCGAAGTCATTCAAGTTCAAGCATGGGGAGTATTTTGATTTGATTTATTTTCCTTATGCTTTCATTGTTTTCTCTTGTTTGGATGAGGTTAATAGTTTAGAAGTGTTAGCTGTCACTTTTCCTATGCTATTTTATTTTTTATCCCATCTCACATTGGTGAACCCAACAATTTTCTATAGAAATTTGTGTGTTTTCTTATTTATTTTTGTTGTTTTTCAGGCTATAGCCAAGAATTCATATGAAGTCTCATCTTCTTTTGAGCATAGAAAAATGGGCGCATAAAATTTTTAAAACCATTATCTAGGTTTTGTAGGCCTCATTCTCAACTTTCTGGAACCTCAAACAGTTTAAAATTTCATTATGATTTGAGAAAGTTATGGTTGTTTTAGTGATCACAGCTTTTTAAGATTTAGTTATTAATACCTGAATTTTCTTGTGTTTCTAATACTTTTGTTGTGTAGGATTTTGCAAAACTTTTTTGGGTTTTGAAGGTCTATGTCTTAGCTTTCCATAGATATCTACGGTTTAAAATTTTGTTAATTTTGAGAAAGTTATCACTATTTTAGTTTTTTTCATTCAAGTTTTTATTAACCCCTTTGTAGAGTGTGGCTTGGGAGGGGCTCCCAAAACTCTTCTTACAAAAAAAAAAAATTGAGCTCTTAGTTTCCTTTTCTTGATTTCCTTTTTCTTAGTTTTAGTTTAGTCTCTTCATTTTCTAGTTTAGTTATTTACTAAATTTTAATTTAGTTTTTAATCTCTTGTTATAACTTAGTTTTTTGCAACTTTCTCGTTGGTCCAAGACATTTATGAAACTACTAACTTGTGGTTTTTCAGCTTCATTAGTCAAAGGCTCATTTCTCAAACAATGTGTTTGTGATTTCTAGTTTAGAAAACACTTCCATTGGTGCATTAAAATGAGTTCATGTGTTTGATTTTGTCTGATTGTCCTTGAAGATGTAGGCCATTATGCTCCCACCTTGTAAAAACTAGGTGATCATAAAACTAGACCCACCTTATTTTCTATCACCCTCACGACTTAATAATTGAAGTATCCTCTCCCTTTGCTATTTCAAGAAATCCTAGGTGTAAGAGAAACAATTATTATTTCTATAAATGGGTCTACCTTAAGGGAAAGAGTACTCACCTTAAGGGATGACCCAACCAGTAACAGGCTAAATCCAAGCCACTTCCAGCCGGGATATAAAATGGGTACTTGAAGAAAGTTCAAGTACCATGAGTGTAGATGTGTCACATGGACGGAGTAGTACTCCCACAAACCCTGTTGAGTCTAACCTCTTCAAGCTAGAGTTCCACCTAATCAGTGATTAGTCTCTCGCCCCATGTGTGGCCACTTGAATGGATGCCCTAACTAGACACCTATTGTTTTAGAAGCCAACCATTTTCAATCATTGCTTGATATAGTGCAGGGTATAATATCATGCCTGAAGATACTCACTATTGAATCCCTTGAGTAGAGATAGTAATTCTTGGGAAGTGACTACCCAAGAATCCAAAGTTGGTGTGCCTGTAGAAATGAGTGTCATGGAGGGGAGCCAGTGCCACCAAACTTCTAAGTTATCCACTCTCGAGAAGGAGAGGTGTTCAACACCAATCTAGGGTATATTGGTGGGCTATACCAAGTATACAAGCCCTTGGCCTATTAGGATCATGTTTGTCTTACGTGCATTTACTTACACTAAAACATTGTGCATGTCAATTTCTTTCTAGATTTTCAAACAATATACACAACATTCACAAGTCTGGACACAAACAATCAACCTCAGACAACTTAGAATTTTCAACAAAACATAAAAAAAAAGTCTCATCCCACTTTCGAACATTTTTTTTTCTAAGAGGTCTATGTCAAAAATCAACTTTGAAATTTCTCAAAATCCTCATTATTCAACCATTAGTTTGTATTCTTGACCATAGTTTTAATCTTTCAAATTTTAGTTGCATACATTAGGCTTCATAATCATATTTTAAGGCATTATCTTGACCCTAGGTTTTCATCTTTGCATACTTTGGATTAGGTTAACCTCATCACAATTTGAAAAATTATTTCTTTCGAAACTAGGTTATCTTGGACTTAGTTATCATTCCTATTTTCAATCATTGTCCCTTTTGTGAGAATTTCCAACTCAATAGTCTAGTAAGGAAAACTCACTAGTCATCTTGACCTTGTCACTCTTTCATTTTCAACAAGTCATTTGGTAACTAAAATGGAAAAAAAAGATTAAGCTTAGAGTGCTTAGGTACTCTTGTCTCCAAATTGCATTCATTTTAGTTCATAGCTTGTATACTTTATTCCTAAAAAATTCAAAAATGTTGTGCATCTTAGTCATCATTTTGAACCTAAAACCTACATTAGTTACCTCTTTATTCAAGTTCATCACCTTAGTCCTCATTTTTCACCTTTACCTTGCAATTTTCCTAGTCCACATAGTCATTTTCCTAATCAGCATTGTCATCCAAGTCAACATCGCCATCCTAGTCATCTTGGCTTTTAGCATACTTGCATTATCATCTCTTTGCATAGTCATCCTAGTCATCTTGGATTTTTGAATAGTTCCATTATCATCTCTTTGCATTGTCATCCATTATCACACAAAAATACAAAAACATAGACTAGTGTCATACTTGAATTGACATCATTTTCATTTGAGCAATTTATTTGATGGTGGAAACAAGACTTCAACAAAAGAAAAGAAAAATGGCAGACTTTGGACAAGACTATATAGAATGGATGTAGGTTAAAGTTGAACTTAGAAAATTGTTGGATGTAGGTTTTATTAGGTCAATTGACTATACAAAATGGATATCCAACCTCGTCCCCATCACCAAGTATACTGGACTGATTCGCATATGCACAAACTTCTGAGATCTCAATAAAGCATGACCTAAAGATGATTTCCCTCTACCGAACATTGACATCATTGTGGACCTTACAACTAGATATGAGATGTCCCTTATGGATGGTTTTTCTAGTTATAATCATATATGTATTGCCTCTGAAGACCAACACAAAACTACTTTTACATGCCCTTAGGGTACATATTGTTGGACTGTAATTTCATTTGGTCTTTAAAATGTAGGCACTACATATCAAAGGGAAATGACAACAATATTCCACGACATGATACACACACTAATGGATGACTATGTGGGTGACCTTTTGGAAAAATAATTGACAAGAAAAGACCATATTTCAGTATTAGACAAAGTTTTTAGGAGGCTAGAAGAATATAAGGTCCATTTGAACCTAAAAAAAGTGTGTTTTTGGTGTAACATTAGGCAAGTTATTGGGATACATAGTCTTCCATAGAGGCATTGAAGTTGATCCCACTAAAGTTAGAGCTATATTGATATGCCTCTCCTAAGGGAATTAGTGACCTAAGAATGCTACAAGGTAGGCTTCAATCTATCAGATGGTTCATTGCTCAACTTGCAGATAGGTGCCAACCATTCCAGTATATCCTATGCAAAGGGATCCCCTTTGTGTGGATAGAAAAATGTCAAGAGGCATTCAACCATATCAAACAATACTTATTATCACCTCCAGTTCTCATGCCTCCTATTCAACAAAATCCATTAATTTTGTACATCTCTGCAACTACTTTGGCACTGGGCACATTACTAGCACAAAATGACTATGAAAAAAAGAAAGATCCATATATTATATTAGTATAACACTGGTGGAGTATGAGCTAAATTACACACCCATTGAATGTGCTTGTTTGGCAGTTGTATTTGTAGCCCAAAAAATAAGGCATTACATGTTAAACCATAAGACATACTTGGTAGCCAAGATTGATCCCTTGAAGTACCTTTTGAGTCGAGCAACATTGATAGGACATTTAGAAAAATGGGTCATGATCCTTAGTGAATATGATATTCAATATGCCAAGAGAAAAGCCATCAAAGGATGAGTAATAGCGGACCAGATCGTAGATGCACCAATACCAAATAATTATCTTCTTACAACAAATTTTCCATATGAGTTCGTATTTCACGTGGAGTCCCAACAGGCTTGGAAATTATACTTTGATGGATCTCATACTAATCATGGCTCAAGAGAAGGAATATTATTCATTACTCCACAAGGAGATTCCATCCCAAAGTCATTCTGCATCGCATTTCTGTGCACTAATAACATGGTAGAGTATGAAGCACTAATTATAGGACTCTGAATGGATATCAAGTAGAAAATCAAGAATCTGCAGGTCCTCAGCGATTCTTAGTTAATTATAAACCAAGTCAATGATGAGTATGAAAATAAAGATGAGAAGCTAATGCCTTATAAATGGATGGTTGATAGTTTTCTAACATATTTTCACAAGCTATGCTTTGAATTGATTCCAAGAACATAGAACAAGGATGTTGATGCTATGGCAACAATTGGATCTTTTCTTGATATTCCCAGCAATGTCCCACAATTTGAGTTTTTGGTTGAGTAGTTATTGGTTCCTCCTTATGATGACCCTAAATCAAAAATGGTCTATGAGCTTGTTGGTTCTAGTTCTCCCTAGTATAAGGACATTTTTTACTACCTTCATTCGCAAATCCTTCCCCAAAACCTTTCCAACAACCAAAGAAAGTCCTTTATCTGCAAAGCTTCACGTTATCTTATCATCAGTGACACCCTTTACCATTGTAGCTTTGAAAATATCCTTTTCTATTGTCTTGACACTAATGAAGCGAAAATGGCCTTATAGGAAGTGCATGAGGGTATATGTGGTTCCCATTCAAGTAGCCCGTCCTTAGCTAAAAAAATTACTAGACTTGGGTACTATTAGCCAACACTAGAAAAGGATGCACTGGAATTTGTAAGAACATGTTGCTAATGTTAGATTCACAATGATTTCATTCACACTCTAGCACAAGAGTTGAGGCCGATCACTTCTTCTTGGCCTTTCACACAATGGGGACTTGATCTCTTGGGCAAGATCCACCCTACATCCTCCAGTAGACACAAATTCATTATCACTGCCAGTAAGTATTTTACTATGTGGATCAAAGCCATTCCACTCACTTACATTACTGGAAAAAAAATCTCTGAATTCATCCTCAATTATATAATTTTTCAATACAACATTCCATAATCCATTATCATGGATAATGGTCATCCCTTCATAAATCAGGAGGTCTGTGAACTATGTCAATGTTTCCATATCAACCTCCACTTTTCGACGCTTTATTACCAACTTGGAAATGGTCAAGCTGAGGAATCTAATAAAACCATTATCAAACTCCTCAAAAATACTGTCAATGATGTTGGTCGTGACTGGCACATCCAACTCAACCCTACTTTGTGGGCATATCGTATGAGCATATGTACCCCCACTAGTGCCACTCCTTTTGTCCTTGTCTTTGGAGTTGAAGCCATATTTCCCATAGAGATCAAAATTCCATCCTTGTGAGTCTCCATGAAAAGCATCATCACTGATCAAGAATACAAACAATCAAGACTGCATGAGTTAGAAATGCTGGATGAATGTAGAAACAATGCATTGAATCATTTACAAGCATACCAAAATCGTCTTTGTAGAAGTTATAACAAAAGGGTGATGTCTCGACAGTTTGACATAAGTGACCTAGTTCTCATGCAGAATCTTAAGAATTAGTTAGATAGGGAGAAGCTAGGAAAATTTGATCCCAATTGGCTGGGCCCTTACATTATCGTAGCATCATCTAGTTTTGGACCATATCAATTAGCTACTCCTAAAGGTGAACAGTTGACAGAGCCAATCAATAGTTAACATTTGTGCAAATTCTATGCATAACATCAGAAAGCCTGCTTAAAACCAGTTAAAAATACAAAAACATTGAAAAATACAAAAAATTGTCACCTTGATGAAAACTTGGAAAATAGGCATCCTGGTGACACCAACAAAAAAAAAGAATTAAAAAAAAATGGTGATGACAAAAATAAAGAGAAATAATTTTTCCAATAGTGAAAACCAAGTAAATAGGCACTTTGGATAAGTACCGTGGTGAAAACTTGGTAAACATGTGCCATGTGACATAGTTAGTCATTATTGTGCCATCTACTATCACTCTATCTACCTTTGTACCTAATGAACATACTCTTTCTGACATTTTTCATAACACTTCACCCTGACATCATGACATTTTTGTCCATGGCTAATAATGGTTGAAATCAAGTCTTGCATATTATCCATTGTCCATGATAGTCATGCCTTTTCTTTACATTCCATTTTTCCTGGCTCATTCTCAACTTGACTAGGGTAAAAATTTTATCATGAGACTACAGTGGGTATCGCACATGATCCTAAAAATCGTAAAATTTCCTAAAAAAGACCTAAAAATCATAAAATGTCTTAAAAAAGACCTAAAAATCTAAAATGTCCTAAAAAAAGACCTAAAAATAAAAAAAATGTCATAAACAAAGACCTAAAAATTAAAAAATGTCCTAAAAAAGACCTAATAATTAAAAAAAATCTTGAAAAAAGATCGAAAAATTGAAAAATGTCCTTAAAAAAGACCTAAAATTTGAAAATCGTCTTGAAGAAAACACAAAAACTCCAAAAAATGGAGTCATGTCTGTCAACATGGTCATGTCAATTCAAGTATTGATTAGTCTTTTCCATTATCAAACTACATTGTCTCTATGCACTTTCTATGTAGGAAAGGCTCATTTTCAAGCCCCCAAGACATTAGGTCAGTCTTATTAGGTTTGTTAAAATAAATCATGACTCAATCTTTGGTCAACAAGACAAAGTCATTGGTCATGTCAAACTATGAGGTCTCTGAGTGTATGACATAGGCAAGGCCATCTATCGATGAGCCCCCAAGGCCACACCAGGTTAGTCCATTAGGGTTCATTGCATAATTTTCTCACACACATGAAATATTATTTAAATTTATCATGATATTTTTCAAAATTCAAAAGAACAATCTACCCAAGCAAACTTCTATAGTCTGTCAATCAAGCATGACAATCATCTTCGCATATCAAAATCGATCAAACTCAATCAAACTTAGTCAAACTAGTCAAATATTGCTTACTCTACAGATGTGTCCTTCTCAAGGGTAGCCCATCATTTAATTATGCCCTACGATGTGTCCTTCTTAGGTATCATCACGGTCATCTAGAATTTTGAGGATTCTCATGACATTTGAGATGTATTTCTCTTGATATCGACATCATTCAGGATGTATCCTTCCCAAACATGACATCAATTTAGCATCTTGACACTGACATTGTTCAGGATGTGTCCTTCCTGAACTTGACATCAATTTGAAATATTGACATCGACCTCATTTGGGATGTGTCCTTGCCGAATTCGGTATCACTCTGGCATTGACATCATTCAAAATGTGTCCTTTCTGAATCTGGCATCTTGACATCATTCAAGATGTGTCCTTCCTAAACTTGACACCAATCTGGCATCTTCATATCGTCAACCCTAGAATTTTGACACCAAGACATCCGACATTCCACCACACTTGACAAACTTGACAAACTTAAAATTTCGACATTCAGACGCTTGGCAAGCACTTGGAATTTAACTTTAGGATGCTTGTTTTGTCTTTTGGAAATCATGATGCTAGTTCCTCGAGGATGTCCTGATAACAAGATTTAGAGGAGCAATGACGTTTCATGATTTTTCTTTCCTATCTTTATTTTTTGTGGTTGATTATGACAAAAAGACTGGGGCAATCGCTCTCTTAGTATGAGTCATGATCATCCTTGTCTGTGGTTGCTTGTCTCACATGATGGTACAACCTTGCACATTGGTCTACATCATATCATGGTGTTTTTTGGCCATTACAATAATCTTCCCAATGATGATAAATATAAAAATGTAAGCATGAAAGTTGGTTCCCTTATCATTTCACATCTAGCTTTCCATCTTCATCCTCCTTTCTCTTCCATGCTAATATCCATCCCCTTCCAAGCTAACATTTCTTCCATCCTTCATCCTCTAGTCTTATCATCCATTTCTAGAGCACACTCATGTTCTTTGAACTCACATGTCCTCTCGATGGGGCATACACAACCGTCCTCGTCATTCTTCTTTCACTGGGGCATATTTTAGAATTAAATTTCTTTGACACAATGCGATGAATTGCATTATGTCAAAGAGGGGAAAAATGTAGACAATGAAAAATTTCCTAAGCCTACATGAGTGTTATTTTTCTTCATCCTCGTCCTTCGATAATTGAATAATTTTAGTTATTCAATTATGTTTGATCATATTCCTCCATTAATTAAATAATTTTTAATAATTATTTAATTAATTAACTTTCTAATCTTTATTCTATCCAGGTTGATTAAATAGACTAATTGCATCACAAATTTCTCCCTCTTCTTTAATAGTTAAATAAATTATTATTTATTTAATTATTTTGTCACCATCCATCTAGAGTCAAATAATTACCATTAATTATTTATCTACTAATGGTCCTTTAATTATTCCATAGTTAAATAATTATTAAAATTATTTAACTATCCCACGCCACCTCCCCTATTAAATAATTAATCTAAATTAATTATTTAAGGTCTAATTTTCATCTCTCCATTTAATTAAATTGATAAATTTATTTAAATTCTCCTCTTTTCATTTTCTCCAAATAAATAATTTGAATAAATAATTTATTTTCCACTTGTCCATTTCCTCCACTCTCTCCATTTTTGAATAAATAATTTAAAATAAATTATTTATGCACCACCTAGTCAAAGATGCTCTATCATAATCCCATGTCATAACATTCATTTTTGTCATAGCCTGCATGTCTTGCATGTCTATCATAGCTATTAGGCATCATAACCATCTGTGTCATAGCTTTTCCATGTATGGCATATTTTTGCTGCATCAATTTTGGACCGTTTATCTTGGCATCTTTTCTGAGACTTAATCTTAACCATCCATTTTGTAACCTCCCTCTCATGCATTCCCATCCATTGATCTTGGAATCCTTCTAGAGGATTAATCTCAGCTGTCCATTCGAAGGGTTTTCTATAAAAGGAACCTTCCTTCTCCATTTTCACTTTAATAGCTATTCTTCTCCAAATTTATACTTATAATTTGCAGGTATTTTCACAAGTTATACTACAAATTCAAGGGCATATTTGCAAAAGGATAAATAGGAGAGCAAGAAAAGTAACTCTTTATGTATTAGGAGTCTTCTAGAGGCTAGGAAGAAATTCTCTTGATAGAAATTTTGATAAACCTTAGTGTTGGTTTGCTTTGTATTGATTGTGTTTATGATGATCATTAGCCTTGCACAATATATTCACCCATGTGGATGGAACTTTTTTACAGGAAGGGTTTTTCCTCACCTTGTTTTATATGTTAATGAGATTTTGTGATTGTGAAAGTTGGCTTTCTCTTTTGACTTTATTGTGTTTCCTTGTTGTTAGTAGGGGAGAGGCTCTCAATGGGGGCTAACGCACAAAGTGGTGCCTAGGTAACCCATGTGGGAGTTTCATAATTAAGTGATAAATTAAAATGAACTATGAGATTAGGTAGTAATCACACTATTCAAGATAAGTGAATGCCTCACTCATGGCTCAAGTGCTTGTATAGGCTTGAGATGATTTGAGAAGGCATGGAATGGCAAGATCAACTTCCTCGTCTTCATGAGAGGTATGTTGATTCAGCATAGGTTTGCATGAGGGGCCAAAGATCGGTAGAGGCTACTAGGGTAACCCAAGATGGGGGCCAAGGCCTAGGAAGATCTTCCTAGGTAACCCATAGCAAACTATGTGATGAAACTCCTCCTATGGAAACCTAGTAATCCCTTGTCTCTTTCTTCCCTTCATGTTGTTTTCCTCTAGAAGTAGTGTACTATCATTTGATGTTGTACTATAATTGTTCATTGAGGTCATGTTATCCCTTGCTTTGTCTAATTTCTCTTGAATTATTGTGTCGGTGGGACCCTTTTGCTATCTCATTACATGGGGGGTGGATCTTAGGGTTCCACATGATCAAGTGGAATGTGCCTTGTTCTCCATTGCTTTCCCTCACTTTGTTCGTGTTCATGGTGAATTCTCCTAGATTTAAAGACTTCTACACTTAATATAGTTCATGTGGATTATCTTTCATGTATTTTATCATAAACTATTGTAAAATGTATTATTCTCGTAATGTATTCTCATCACCTATTCGTAGGGAGACGGTGTGGTTCAACTATAATAATGTAATGATGCATCACTGTAATTATTGTATTTACTCTCTCTTGTAATATTGAATGTATTGATATTATTGTAAATTTAATGAATATTGATGTTATATTGCTAGTATAAAAGGGATGATTTCATATTATTGATCTTGTAAATGTGAGGATGAAATGGAACTCATATTATTGTTAGAATTTATTTAATGTTATGATTTATAGTTTCTTGTTAATTTAGCTAATGGGAAATCTAGTAGCATAGTCATGGACCTTAGAGGACTTAGGTTAGAATTTATGTTAACATTTCATTTGCAATCGTGTGAATATTTCACTTTAAAAAAATGCTTCATTTTAAGTGTTAGTGTGTTGTCCTCTAGGTTTTCATGGCAGGACGCTACATAATTGATAAAATAGTCCATCGATTTGGCATAATGCAACTTATTAATTCATCAACTTAAGCAATTTTGCATGGAATTCTATCTTAACACACCTTGCTTACTAGTTGAGCTATGTATTTCATTAGTGATTTAACATCATTATCATAGGACCATTTTATTTAAACAACACATTTGATGGATGATGTTTGGTATTTCAGAAAAAAAATTAAGACTAAGGTCTCTTTTCCTTACCAACTCAAACCCTTTTTAAAACTAACATGTGTGTTTTTGTTTTAATTATTTTGTATTATTTACATTATGTTTACATGATCTTTTCATTTTATTTATATCATATTTCTTTGTGTATTACTTTTATGTTGTGTATCTTCATTGTGTATGCTTCATGTTTTTCATACCACATTGTATCTCATATATGTGTGTTCCTTTGTCCTTATGTTGTCTTTCCATAACATTTTGAATCTAGGGGGCTACTATGTCCACTAGATATATTTCCCTCCTATCTCTTCAATATTTGAATAACTGGGCCCTTCCTGACATATGTTAATGTTGAGATGGAATTTGAGCTTGAGAAGAAAAAATTGGTGGCGAGTTTCATGGATGAAGGATCAAACTCAATAGTAGTTAAAAAAATATATAAAGAAGCTAACATTATGGAGGTATGACATGGAGTGAGTATCCTCAAGGCATGATGAAAAAATGTAGGGAAATTTTGTACAAGATTGTATGTTCATTTTTATTATGTATAACTCAAGGTTAGAATTAATTTTACTATTCCTATTTTTGTGGCCCATTTGATCATAGACCTTATCATTCCAAGGAAGTTTATTTTTTATTAGATAAAAAGGCATGACTCATGAAGGAAGACTTTTGAGGACTCATAATGGATTATTTACTCCTCAATCTCAAGTTTGGAACATAAATTTATGTCATTTGGTAACACCTATGAATATTGAAACTCATACAAAATTTGGTACAAATAATTATTCATATATTTCATGACTTTATAAAATGATAAAAAAATGATTAGTAGAATTTACAATAGCTTATATGATCTCTTAATCCTATTATTCCAAAGGAATCCTAGTGAGCCATATTTTGTTACAACTTTCCTTGGAAATACCAAATATTATGGTCTCTTTTTTCAAATTAATATCAAAATTTCCAAGGAACTAGAGACATCCCAAAAGGATGCTAGTAATATCCTCAAGGGTTTGAAAAAAGAAAAAGAAAAAATATTGATAATTTTATTCAATTAAATATTAACTCATTTTCGATATTGGCATGGTGTAATGGTTTAAGGGTGGCATTTTTGTTCTTTCTTCCAATTTTCAAACCTCGTGGGGGTGGTATTATTGAATGGTTATAATCTAGTTCATAGCTATGGTTCAAAAGTGTTTGCCCCTTGAATAAAAAAAAACATTAACTCATTATTTTGTAGAGTCAAACATCATATGACAACAATATTTGGATGAAAGCCTAAGAATATCCCAACAAGAGCATTCCCTATGCAAGTAATCTCCATCTCTATAATAACATTATTAATTCTCAAAATAGTGCATGATCTATCCATGGTGTAAGAAGCTTCACCCTAGGTAAAGACAAAAATATGCATGGTTGAATTAGAAGATGAACCACCTTCTATCAACCAAACATAATAGATCCTAGCATACACAACATCACCATGGATAAAAAAAATTAACACAGTTGATAAAATATAGGACAAATAGGACAAAAGAGGGGCTTGAAGTGGCTAAAGAATAATTATCATTATTTCCAATAGGATGAGATGTCATAATAACCTTCATAGTTCTCTTAAAAACATCAATATTCTCTCTATATTTCACTACTCCATTAAAAGAAGCTATAAATAGAGGAAAATCTATGTAGCCTGTGTTGGCTAAAATGAACCCAAAATAGATCTAGATCACAATAGTAGGGGTAATGATAGGGGAAAGACCCAAATCCCTATGTAACCTACTAGTAGGAAATCTATTTCAAGCACCAAGAAAACCTCCATAGACTCACTCTTGTTGGTGATAGAAGAGGTATGCCATTCTTCTTGAAAATATTTATTATGGTGTCCTTTTTTGGTATTCTTAGGTGATCATTGTTGAGGAACAAGGAATTCAAGTGGCCAATTGTTGGTGTAAATAAATTCTTATACCTAGTTAATTCATTACTATGGGTCTTATTTATATGTTAAGTTTACTTAGGTCCTAGGAAGGAATCTTTCTAGAAGGTCTTAGTTGTCATCAGTTGTTATCTTATCTTTTGACTTGTAACACATGTGAACCTAGGTAAGTGTGATAAATTCTCTCATGTCATATGATTAAGACTCTTGTCATAATCTTATTACATCTTATATCTCACCTTGGTTATATAACCAATGGGTTTCTACTACAATGTACACACAAAATTGAATCATATTTGTATATGCATATTCTCTCTCTTATGCTTTCCATTTGGCCTCAAGATCTTGGTAGGCTATCTCCATAGCCTATTCTAACATGGTATCAAAGTGGGTTGGATGCCATCAAATAGTCTTTTTTTCTTAAGAGAGGTGGTAAATATTGAAAAGTTGAGTATGCTCTCTTGCATTGCATGATGATCTAGAGAATTAGAAAAACTTCATAAAAATACCAAATTTGGGGGGTTACAGTTTTGGCTCTTTATTTCAAGTTCAAATCAAAACTTGTTGGTACAAATTTGAGCTCACCATTGATTTTAGGAGGTTTGAGATAGTCATTTTTTCCTTTTTCTTCATCCAAATCTGACATATGAGGCCAAATCTACGAGGATTTAAAGTTGAAGAGTGGTTCTCAAATCCAGAAGGTGGCTGCATTTTTTGAGTATTTTGGGTCAAATCTGACCTTTTGATCATTTCCAGAAGGGCCAGAAAACCTTAAGATTGACTATCAATTTGTCCAAATCAAAGAAGTTGTTTGTCGAGGAAAAATGTATTTTCCCAAGGAGTCATATCCCTCCCTAGGTTGTCATAATTAAATTGGTGCAATTTTTTGAAGAAAAAAAAAATATTTAGTTTTCAAATTTTTCTGAAATATTTCAAAAAAATTATGTAAATGTACCGATTAATTTTTGAGTTTTTTAATAAAAAAATTAAAAAGAAAAAATAAATTTTCTATAGATAGTACTAGGTACTACATAGACTACGTACCACAAAGGTGCATTGGCCATGTAGGTTGCCACATAACCTCTCAATGATGTCACCCATATCCCCCTACTGCATAATCTATTGGCATTTCAAAATAACATGAAAAACTCCAATCAGTTGATGCATTTAAAAGAAACCTGACGAACTTTAAAAAAATTCGGGCCTCACTTAAATTCTGGCAAAAATTCTAAAATCAATGGCATCCAAATAAAATCTGGTGAGTAAAATATATGATGACAAAAATTGAATTTAGGTGGTTAAACAAGAATATTTTGGGAATCAAAACATTTTGTCGCCTAATTATTTCATTCACTGCAGATTCTGTCCAAGGGAATATTTTGATGGTGGGGCATATATTCTCTTTTTATAGGAACTGGGCTTTCAAATTTAGGCCTGCAAATTGTTGACATTAGCACGATGTTAGCACTCCTAAAAAAATTAACCCCCTCACCATTTGCATTTTGGTTTTGAAGTGAAACATTGAAGGTTCATATCTTGCTCATTTTGACTCCTTTTTTTGAGCAAATTGTTTTGATTTGGGCTAGTTTTTTGTGCTTTTCATAGAGGTGCAATAAAATTTTGGTTTTGGTTTATGTTTTTTCTAAAAATTGTAGACTCTCATAGGTTTTGCTACTTTTCCCTCATTTTGGGAAGTTTAGGAGCTCACATCTTGCTCCTATAGTAGCATTTTTTGGTGAATGTTTTTTGAAAGTGCATATTTTTTCATGTACTTTCTAGTGGTGTAATCAATTTGATCTCATCTATTGTAAAAATTTTACTTTGAGCCCATGGCTTATTTTTAGCATTTGAATGTACCAAGATCAAGACCACTTCGCTATTTTTTGGCAAGTGGCATTTGTAAACACGCTAATTATAAATTACCACAAATCAAATGTTTCTTGGGGGATTTCGTGATTGAGTAATTTGGGGGGGTAATATTTTACCTTTGTTGGATTATGTCTCTTTATTGGTATATTATGTGACTAAATTGAGGATTTTAATTTACAGGCATCAAAAAGCATCCTACTGCAATAAGGTTAAATTGATGGAACTTTAAGTCTTAGCAAGATGGAATCCTAACACATTATAGGTGGCTTAATATTTTTCCATATTTCTATGGACTATTTCATAAACCTTCATCAAAATGGAAGAGAGTTGTGTGGGACATTAAAACATAACATATCATGGGATTAATTGGTTGTAGTTGTGATATTGATACACAAATGGCCACTAGTGGTATTGATATCCCTCATGACCTTATGACCAAACTTTGGGAGATGTATGGAGACTTGAATGAACCTTCATTACTAGAGGATAATGTTGTGGATTTTCTTGTTCCACTTGCAGATTTTTGATAGATTGATGATAAAATAGCTGAAACACTTGTTGATTGGGAACTTAAGTATGGTAGTTTTGATGACATGGAAACTTCTCCTTCTCCTCCTACTGAGATATCTATTGATACTTTAGTTTATTTGACTCCTAATATAGATTTAGATATTTCATCTTCTTCATCTATGACTGCAAATGTTGAGGTTGAGGACTCTTGTAATTCAACATTGGTAGAATCATCTACTAATGTACCTTAGGATACTTGTGAGTCAATAGTTTTGGTTGCTAGTGATTCAGTGTAGTAGGATATATATATTATTTCATATTTGGCTACTTGTGATGGAATCTTGATAGGTATTTCATACCTATTTTTGGAGTCTCATTGCAAATTTGGGAGAAATCATAGATGAAATTTATCTTCTCTTTAATGGAGAAGATCCTTCTTCAGTTGTTGTGAGGGAAGACACTGACCCTCTTGTTCAATCTTTATATGATCATTGTTCATTGTTTGGTGTGACTGTGGGGTATGTCCAAGATCATGATGGGCCAAAAAGTGGCAATATGATGGGTATTTGTAGGGTATGTGGCTGACGAATTTTTTTTTACCCAAAATTGATGAAATGAAAAGGGTTTTTAAAGGATATTCTCAGCTTTCCACCAATATAAATTATGCTTTACTTTGAATTTAATAAATAATTATTATTCATTTTCTATTTGAATTACGACTAATGTCTTGATTGATAGGCTTATTGAAAAACATCTATAGCTTTCAAACGGTATCACATTTTTGGAATCTAAAACATGCATCACATTATATGATTTGTATACTATAGGATTAAAAATGAAAAAATTGAATTTCTTTGAATTTTTACCAAGTTAAGGTGGTTAGACATACAAGTTTTATATTTTCTAAAAGTTGTAATAAAAATTCATAATTAATTATTTACTTGGACAAAAATTACAAAACAATATCCATCACATCTAAACATGAGTCCTCTACTTATGTCTAAAATATTATAAAAAACATTATCATTTTATTGTGGTTAGGGTGGTCAAATAGACACCTACTTCTTATTTTTTCCCTGAAATTTAAGTACTATTTCATTGAAATTTAAATTTTCACCAAATAGATTTTTTTTAGAAAATAAACCTAGTAGTTTAGAAACTACATTCAATTTTGTACAAATTCTATTCTTACATATTTTTTAAATAATATAGATAACTTATTCAAACTTTTACGTCAGGTTTCCCAACTCTGATTTTTTTGAATTTTTTGCCACTTAAGGGCCTTTTTTTCCATGATGATTCTGTACATACCCCGTGGATACTTTTGAAAAAAATTTGGAAGAGGATTCTTTATCTTAAAAGGGGATATCATTGTCTTTGGATCATGTTCCACATTCATCTCTACTAGATTCTAGATTTTCCTCTTCAATAGTGTGGCCTAGATTGCCTATTTGGAGTGTGTCCACTTTTAATATCGACATGGAGACACTTGAGAATGCGTCAAAGATATTATCCATCATCCATATTCTTGACATCCTACATATGTTCATGTTTTGTTTTCTTCCTAAGGGGAGGAATTGTGAGGCCCAACCCTATCTATAAATTGTGTGACACCTTGATAAGTTTAATAATTCTTGTTGGTGAATAAATTGATGATTTAACCTAATTCCATGTTTAATATTTTGATTTTAGTATTAACTATTGTAAATGATTATTGTGACAAATTATCTTCATTAAATGAAAATGGGAGAACTGTTAAGAATGAATGTGAGCAGATAATATTTAGATTCCCGAACAAGTATCATATGAAGAATACACTTAGATCAATATGAGCTAAGAAATTTTGTGTATCTAATATTAGTTTGAATCTCACTAATAAGTTTCATGTTACTTGGGAAATGATAATAGGTAGGTATAAAGCAGGACTTTGGAAGATCAGGGAGAAGTTTCCAGAAGGATCACTAGCCAAGAATCATCAAGGTATTTATTATATTTCTAACCCAACATGTATTTGGAAAAATACATGTCAGAGTAATGCCAAGGGTAATAAGGGGGAACAATCTAGACCCAAGTAAATATTTATCTTTTGAAGTTTTGAATTTTTTTCACCCTATGACCTAGGAGGTAATTAGGGTTTTTTTCTAAGTTGTAAATTGAGTGGAGGGTTTTAATGATTTGTGGCTTAGTGTAGGTAATTTTTGGATCCTTATTGATTATAGTCATGTGGTTAAGAGTGTAAGATCTATTAGGGTTTTCAAATCCTTAGTTAGGACTTGAATTTCGAATTGGCCTTTAAAGTTGTCTTTTTAGGGTGTTGTATGGTCAATTTCTTTGATATTAGTGCAAAAATAGACCCCTAAGGCCTATACCTATGGAAGGGGGATCTTTTGGACATGTGACTTTGTCCTTAGGACATGATATGACCCTTCAAAAGTCCACTTGAAAAAGTGTGACGAATTTGAGTCCTTGGGAGTTGGGAGAAGTGGCTTGTCACTCTCCCACCACTCCCCAAAGTTCATTAATGAACTTGGGAAGAGCATCAAGGCTTTCACATGTGTGAAGCCACCTTGTAAGGGATGTTGGGTAGAGTGTCATAGTACATTCCCCATCTCCCCAAAAGTCTCACACATGTGTGAGAACTTGTGGGGATGTGTGTTGAAAGATCAAATGAGAGAGTGACAAGTGTCTCTCTCTCTCATTCAAGTGAATTCAAGATGAATTCCTATATACTTGGATTGAAAAATAAGGAAATGGGTGTTACCCACTTCTCCTCTTGGAGAACTCTGTTTTGAAAATTTAAAGTTGGGCAAGGCAAGGAAGGGACATGGGAAGGAAAGCAAGGAGCTCTCACATGCAAAGAAGATGATCAAGGAACAAATTTTGTGGAGATAAGTTATCCTTTTCATTGTTATCAAATTTGTTTAACCAGAAAAATTTTTGTTGTGTCATTTTGGTTAAATTTGTTAAAAACAAGTTAGGGAAGATACCAAATCTTTATGTATGGAAATTTAGAGTGTGTTTGGTGGATGGATAGTCAAAAAAAAAAACATAAATAAATTATCCTTGTTAGTCTTTTTACCAAAATCATTGGTAGCAATTTAATTCTTGCTCGGGGGTATGGCTAGAGCCCAAGAGGCTTCATGATGCCATTATGGTAGGGTGGAGAGCAAGCCCAAATTAGTTGTGTGTCATTCTCGTTTTTGTAAATGTTGGTTACAATATGAAATAGCTAGCATATTGTTGTAAAATTAAAGAATGAAAAGAGCAAGCTTGTATTATTTGAAATTGTACTTATTTTATTTCCAAGTAGTATTGTAAGATGAAAAGTTAGTATATTGTTGAATGAATAAAAGAAAATGGAAAGAGCAATTTTTCATACATTAGTGTGTGTATTCTTGTAAATTTGTTTTTGGTGCAAAGAGCTGAGATTTGCTTCTAAACCTTCTTGGTAAAATGGAAGGATTTGAAAAGGGAAAGGAAAATATGTTTATAAACTTGTTTTAAACGTAAATGTGAAAAACATCTATCTTTGAATGTTGTATTGTGTTCTTGAGAAAGAAAAAAAAAGTATAATGAGATTTTGTTGACAAAATGGGTGTTTGTAAATGAGGTTTAAAGTTTTAAATGAGTATGCTAACCCCTTTTGTTAAAAATACAAAGATGTTCATCCAAGTTGCAATATTATACGATGTAGAAAAGATTATGAAATCTCTTAACGGAGGATAAAATGGGACCAAACAAATATTTGTGACTCCTCCTTGTAACCAATGAAAGAATTAATTTTATTTAAGTCTTACATAAAAGAAAAGTATATACATATATGTATATAATGCATTGCTCATCAACTTAATATGGAATAATCTAAGTCTTCATAGTTGATCTCAAATCTCTTAGACATGGATTTACTTATTTTCTTGTTTAGATAAAATTATAAAAAAAATAAAAAAATAAACATGTTTTCTTGGGGAAGGTAAAATGATTTACATATATTTGATGAATGTATGTTTTTTTCAAAACAAAGGGACATTTCATTTATATATACTTTGTATCTCCAGGTGTTATATAAAATGTATAACCATTATACACATCACTATTATATAATATATTTCATATATTACACCAATGCAACTATAAATATTTATATTTGCATAATATAAATATATTAAATATACATTCATTTATTTTCATATCTAAAACTGACTGTAAAATAAATTATATTTTAGAATTGTTATTTTAAATCTTAAATAACAAAAAGAAGAAAGATTTAAATAAATAAAATCAATGTAGGAAATTATATATAAAATGAAAGTTCATCTTTAGAATGAATTTATTTAGGTTTCAAGTTTTAAAGTAAGATGGGGTGGATGTGGATGTGGATACAGGCGGCAGCCCCCCCACTCCTTTCAGCCATTGCTCAAGCATTAAAACAGTGACTTTAAATTTCATTAAAATATTCAAATATGTGTACATTGATATGCACATAAAAATAAATAAATAAATGTAAGGGAAGCCTCTATATTTTGCACAGCAGTTGTAGAAAATAGAAAAGAAATAATAATTTCAGTGATGGTTTAAAAAAAAATCCATAGGAAAGATTAAGTTCTAAATTTTATTAGGTAAATTCTTTTACCTCAAAAAAAAATAACAAAATCTCCAGTATTTAAACTGCAATATTTATATATTTTAAAAAGGTGTGCATCTATATTACGAGCGGATTTAAAAGAAAATAAAAATATATCCCAATAAATATTGGGTTATCAATGTTATAGCTCTATACATACCTGCAATCTGTGATTTGATAATTAATAAAATATTTTTATGAGAAGGAAATAAATAAACAAACATATGATGACTGGTGCACAGCCGAATCTAAAAATGAAGAAAAAAAAAGTATATATAAAAAAATAAAAATAAAATAAAGGCACAACAGTGTGGCGCACCATCCTTCTCAAGGTGCGGCGGCCATTTCCCGTCCTGCTGCACCATTTCCTTTGAGAAAGCAACCAGAAAAAAATAAATTAAATTAAATAAACTTTTGTTTCTTTTCATTCCTCCAGCATCGCCAAACCTGTGTGAGATGGGTAAAGGCAGAAGACCAAAAAAAAGAAGAGAAGAGAATGTTATTAGGTTTTCTTTTAGGTCAAAAAGTCTCTTCACCCTCTCACCGTTGATGTTCTTTTGATCTGACGGTGCATAATGGGTGCTAAACTTGGCTGGCTCCATCTAAGTTCGACATTTTAACTCCTTGTCCCTTTCTCCAGCCCTTTAGTTTCGGTGAAATCAATGTTAAATTTCAGGGAAATATAAATGATATTTTATTAAGGAGGAAGAATTAATACTCCGTCCAATAAAGTGTTTTTTTTTTTTTTTTAAGTAATCTTTGGCTGGAAATTAAGCGATGGGAATACTAACTTCTTTAATATTAAGATTATTTTGTAAATGATATTTTATTAACAGGAAGAATTAATACTCTGTCCAATAAAGTATTTTTTATTATAAAAGTAATTTTTGGCTGGAAATTAAGCGGTGGGAATATTAACTTTCTTAATAATAAGATTATTTTGAATGGTATTCTTGATAATAAAAGTGTGTAATTAAATTTCAATTCTCTTTAGTAGATTAAAATAATGATATTATTTATAATTGAGAGTTAAGAATATTAATATTTGTTATCAATGTTTATTAATATTATAAAATAAATAAATAAAGATAAGTTTAGCATTGGCATGGATATATAGAATAAAATAACAATGAAAATAGTAAATACAATGTTCGAAAGCATGGATTGTTTCAATAATGGAAAAACTTTCAGCATATATTACTATAATTAAATATATTAGAGTGTGCATCTTGGAGGAATTTAAAATTTCCATAATAATTCCATTATCAAATAGAAATAAGATAATGCTAGATTTATATTAACTATAGGAAGAATAAGATGTTAATCATATTGTCATATTGATAAAATTATTATATAATTGTTTAAAAAATAAATAAAAACAAATAAATACATAATGTAAAATAGCATTATCTTCAATAATAGAAATTGGAGGTTAAATTCTTTAAATCTCATCAATTGATTTAAAATAATAATTTTACTATTATTGATTTAGGGCTAACAATTAATAATAATATTTTAGTCTAAAATAAAGTATTTGTGGCATAGTTTGGAACAATGTAATAATATTGTTGATGTCACTATATAATAAATAATCAAAAGAATAGTGAGTTTAAATATTAGAGTTATTATTAAGGGAAACAAGGGTCATAATAGGAGATCAAACCATAATTACCATTATTTATAATTTGTAATGGTAATTAATTTGGAGCTAACATTGAAAACATTAATACTAGTAATACAAATGTATAATAGTAAACTAAAATGTTGGGTACTGAGGACAAAAGTGGGAATTAAGATTTAATTGATTTAACAAGGGTATTAAGGTTGATGTTAATATTAAGAGTATCACCCTACTAATATTTTAACTTCAAGTATAGGTAGGAATGTAGCTAATAATAGTTATTTATTAGCTCCTTAAGTATAGATGGAACATGTTATAATGATAAGTTTTATATTGCTCATTAGTCAGTATTGGAATTGAACACTCCTTCACTTCAAATGTTTAGAGTGTTAATTAGTTTAACTAATGTATTTAATTTTTTTTTTTTTAAAAAAAATTGTTGGGTTTTCTAGCGAAACTATGGGCATGACAAGAATGTTGTTCGACACTTTTGGATCATTTTTAGCATTCAATGTCGAGATTCTACCATCATTGTAGGAGACTCAACATTAAGGGGGGTGCATTGTCTCTCTTCTTCTTTTTTATGGAGGGTATTTTTCCTCACATGGATTTTTGGCCTTCTCGTGTATTTTTGAGAGCATTTCTTTTTTGTATCTTCCATCTCTCTTTTAAAGAGTAGTTTTTTCCCACTCAATTTTCTCCTTTTCTCTATTTGTGAGAGATTTATTTGCATTTGATCATGGGTACCTAACATGGGCTCGTAGTTGAGAGCCATTCTTGCATCTTTGTGTCATTTTCATAATAATTTTCTACTCCCTCAGTTGCACTTAACGGGGGGTGTTTGTGTAAATAAAGTCTTGTACCTAGTTAATTCATTACTAGGGGACTTATTTACATATTAAGTTTACTTAGATCCTAGGAAGGAATCTTCCTAGAAGGTGTTAGTTATCATTAGTTGTTATCTCATCTTTTGACTTGTAACACATGTGAACCTAGGTAAGTGTGATAAGTTGTCTCCTGTCATATGATTAAAACACTTGTCATAATCTTATGGCATTTTGTATCTCACCTTGGCTATATAACCAAGGGGTTTCTACTATAGTGTACACACAACATTGGACCGTATTTGCATATGCATATTCTCTCTCTTGTGCTTTCCATTTGGCCTCAAGATCTTGGTAGGCTATCTCCATAGCCAATTCTAACACCAATGCTTTGAAGAAGCTATTAATATTTTATTTATTTATATGTTATCCATGAAATGATGGAGAGCTGTATAATACAATTTGGTCTATGTTTCTTGATAGTTTCTATTTAGTATTATTTTTTCTACTATGCATTATCATTGAACTAGTAAAAAATGTACATGATTAGAGTTTTACCATAATTTATTAGTTGCACTACAACTAATTATGCTATTTTTTTATGATTTCTCTTGTGAATCCTAACAATACTATATATATTTATATATATATAGATATATATACATATACATATATATTAATATATATATATGCACATGTATATGTATATGTATATGTATAAACACACACACACACACAGACAAACACACACACACACACACACACACACACACACACACACACACACATATACATACATATACATATACATATACATACATACATACATCCATACATAAATACATACATACATACATACATACATACATATATATTTCAAAATTTAAATTAATACAATCTAAATTTAGTACATTGAATTAAGCATACATTTGAAACAAATATATCTCACCTTTAATGTTGGTTTACTAGTTAGTCTTCAACTAGTAAGGTTGTTTTTATTGTTCATTTTTCTTGAAGTTCTATCAGAATAAACCTTTATTTCATTGGGATATACCACTCCAAGTTTAGAATACAAGATTAATTTTATATTGATTTAAATATCATAATGATAAATAATGACAAATAATTGTGATTACTACTTGAAGATCTATTAGTATATATCTCATGACTAATATCTATTTTAGAGCATTATAATTATAACTACTTTAATAGATTTTAAGAAAATATTATTTCACAAATATTAAAATAATAAAATAATTTGCTGAGACATGTACTTAAATTCTCATCCTAGAATAGCTATATTAATAACAAGCTTAGAATTATTTTGTAATTATCCAACTACCAATAAATATCTTGTTATTTTTTCTAATTTTCTAATTGTATATACATGAAAGGTGATGTTATGCATACATAATTAAATCTTGCGATGTATTATTTCAATTATACAAAAATTTATTTGAAACTAATACTAAAGAATCTCATATCACGATCATGTAAATTTGTGTGTCTATGTATATATGTGTTTATATATGCATGCATATATGTGCATGTATGTACATAGATATATGCATACATATATATGTACACACCCATGTGTATGCATATATACATCCTATACATATGCATATATATATATTTACATGTGTATATACATATTCAAATACACATACATAAATTTCTTATGTTAAATTTGATAGCTATTTACACATCAAATAATTTATAAATAAGATACAACTCAATATAAATTTTGGTCAATATTGAAGACATGAAATATAATTATTGATTTGGTATATAGATTTAAATTTTGTATTAATTATTTATTTTTAATGTAAGTACAAAATTTAAACATTTTAGTCCTAGTCTCTAGAATTAACAAGAGTTGTAGGGCAACATAGTTCATGCCTAGTGCTAGCAGGTAGTTTTGAAAAACTAAGGATTGTCAATGAAAATGTGGAAGCATAAACTAAGCATGTAAAATGTTTGGAAAAATTCCTTGAAAAAATGTGTGTATATAGAGACATGAATAATAATCCCTCTATACATGTGTTATTGTAGAAATGTATGAAAAATGTGGAAACATAGAAAGAGGACAAGTGTTTGAGAAACATGTACAAATTTTTTTGTTGAAAAGGCTTTTAAATTTTTTATAAAAATGCAAACAATAATCCTAGCTACCTATGCTAAATATTTTAATTATCCCAATAGAAACACTACTATTTTTCCATTTTTTGGAAGCCATTACTGGGAATTGTGGAAATGTTTTTATTCATAGACAAAATCAATGTAGATTGAAGTTGAAATAAGAAAAAAAATCCAGTTTGTTGCCGATAAGGGGATGAAATTAGAAAATGGGAAGTGGTGACTAAAATTTTTGAAAGGAAAAAGGAAAATCTAAGTCAATATTAGTTAACAATTTTTTTGGAAAATATTATAATTTCTTACAGAAAAAAAAATGATTTCAAGGTCCAAGACCCAATACTTTGCAAGATATGAAAATAAATCAAAGCATAATTGAGAATGAATATTTTCTAGATGTTGTAATAATAAATGCCACTAGAAAACTAAAGCCACATTGAATGGACAATCAACAATAACAGCTACAAGAACATGAAACATAGACTATATACACACTTTTATTTACAAATTTAACAAATTCTACATCATCTAGTTTATTTAGTCTCTTTAGAGGCTAATTTTGGTTCCTATTCAAAATCCACATTATTAGGCCCCCTTATTGGGTGAGCTCAAAAATGCTCTTCCAATATTTCCTTAATAATTCTAAGGGATTTTTACCACATCCAAAAGGAAATCTCTTTCAGTGGAGGATTTTCCCTTGTTAGTCCTTTCCTTTAGTTCGTGTTTGATCCCTTTTCCTTTATTTAATCTTATGCAACTCATGGAAAAAGTAAGGGTTTCAGAATAAAAATATACTTGATTTCCTCCTCTTGGGAGGGTATTGCAATTTCTTTTATTTTTCTTGATGTCTCTTTTCCTTTGCCCTTTTTGCATGCCTATAGCATTGTAGTTTTCTAACATAAAAAAAATATATCCACAACTCTTCAAATTGTTACTGCAAGAGAAAAATAGAAAATTTGTGTTCCATATTAAACAACCAAGACTATTATGAAACATATTTTCTCAATGAAAATGTTCCCTTACAATCAAATTCACATACTTTAGCATTGTAGCTTGCATCAAGGAGGAAATTTGATGATTTCAAATCACAACCCTAAGTTAGTGACATTGATTTATAATAGGATTATATATCTATTTTGTTGAAGATGTATGATGGTGTTTACACTTGTAGTGTTGTTTAAATATAAATTCTTGGTGCTTTAAACAATCTAGTCAACTTAGCTCCACACCTGTAACAAAATTAGCAAAGCTTAGTTGACACATCTCACACTACAAGTAAGGCATGGTAAAATCCTTCAATATGGTTATTTACCTATAAGCCTAGATTTCTAGGTTCAACCCTGTGGTGTAAACATGATCTACTCCAAATGGAAACAAGTTATAGAAGAAAGTTTACCATAACTAGCACATGTTCAATTACAAGTTTCTCAAACAAGTTATAGAAGAAAGTGATGTAGGAGTATCTAGTGGTGTAAGTGCAATCCTGCATCACCCAAAAATATCTTTACTTTGTTTCAAATTTTTGTAGATTTGTTTTGCATTTCTAGATACCCTTTTTGTTGAATAAGAATTCCCAACTTTCAGAACTATTTTTCTGCTCAATTGTTATTTTTAGAAGGTGTGAATTTAAAAGCATGAGGAGGAAAAATTTAAGGGAATCTTCAAGATAGAAAAATAAGCACTTTTGGAAAAGAATTAGGTCAAGATCATTCCCGGTTTGAAAGTTATTCAAGTTTTATTTTCTGCTTTTCATCTTGAAAAATATTTTGAGTCTAGTTTGAGGCACTAAATAGTCCCGCATGGGCCCATAAATCATTAGAACTAGTGGAGCAGGTTCTTAGCACATTATTCACTCTAACACCTTTCCAACAGTTCAAACAGTTTGTCAAACAAAGTCCCGGATCAAAAGTTATGGCTCCCGAAAGTTGGTGCATTTTCAAAAATGTGCTAATTTTTTAATGTGGTTTTAAAATTTGAATTTCAAATTGTAATTTTTGGTACCAAATTGCTAGAACTCATAATTCAAATGTTGTTTTTGACTCAAAACTAAAAAGGAGTTATTTATGGGCTAGTTTATGATTTTTCGGTAGCTTTTTGGGGGAAAGAGTGCATACTAAGAAAAGGGAACTTCTATAATTTTTTGTAAGGGCATGTATTGTAGAACTTGAAGATTTGGGATCCTCTACATGTAAGCATTTCATTATTTTGAATAAAATAATATTCTTTGGTTATTATGTGTGATATTTTATGTCTTGGGTTAGCACCCTCATTAGGTGGTATTAGAGCATGTTTTCTTGAGCGTGTGGACAGATCGTTGATCGTGAGGTAATTCACACCAGTACTATAGTTGTGGGTTTGAGATATTCAAGATACCTACAAGGATGATGTGTGGTAGGTGTGGTGGTGCTAGAGGTGCTAGAAATGTTGGTGGAAGAGATCCATTGCTAGTCGAGGGTTTTAGAGTCCTCCAGAGACAAATTATTGATGTGTTGCAGGAAGAAATGAGAAGAGGGTTAAACCCAAAAGGAAGATTTCAGAAAGTGAGGATGAAGAAGAGATGGAAGATCCATATGTATAAGAAGAAGAAGAAGTGATTGATCAAGATCAAATGTGGCTAATAAGGGCCATTTTAAAGATTAAAAAAAGACCCAGAGTAGAAGTTCCCAATTATTTTGGAAGTCTGAACCTAGAAGACTTGATCAACTGGATCAATGAGTTGGAAGAGTATTTTGAGTATGAAGAAATAGAGGACCTAGATCGGGTTAAGTTTGCAAAATTGAAGTTGAAGGGCCATGAAAATATTTGGTGGAAAGAGGTCCAATTGGAGAGGAATCAAAGAGGAAAAAGAAAGATTGATCAGATGGGATCACATGGTGGAGAAACTGAAGAAGTAATTCATAACAATGTATTACAAGTTAGATCTACTAAAGAAATTGTAAGGGTTGAAGCAAGGAAATAGATTTGTGAAAGAATACACAAAATATTTTCCCAAGATGATCATAAGAATGGGCCATGTAGAGGCCAACAAGGAAAAGGTAGCTTGTTATCTTAATGGGTTATAGTTGAGCATTCAAGAGGAGCTAAGCTTGGTCAAAATAACCACCATTGAGGATGCATAGCAGTTTTCTTTGAGAATTGAAGAGAAGTTGAGAAAAAAAATTGACAACAAGCAAAAAGGATGAGGAGGTCAAAGTGGAAGGGGTAGTGGAAGATCATTTGGAAGCTGAAATGAGGATGAGAAGAAAAGTGAAGATGTGGGTACCAACTGAAGCCAGAAGAATGATAAATTCTACCACCCTCATGATAAAAAAAGTGGTGATAAAAGAGGTAGAGGATGGGGAAGATCTGGACAAGGACCCAAAAGAGGTGGTTTCAGGGGAACTTTTTTCTAGTGTGGTGAAGAAGGACATCGATCCTATGAATGTCCACAACACCTAGGAAGGACAAACAAAAGGTTCGAAGGTTGTGCAAGGATTGTACATATAGATGAGAAGGCTTAATCTAAGCATTCAAATGATGCTGAAAGGGGAGAAGCCGTAGTGGTTAGAAGAGCCTTGGTGACTAAAAAGGAGCCAGAACAGAGAAAAAATTTGTTCCACACAAGGTGCAAGTGTGAAGACAAATGTTGTGATGTCATTATTGATAATGGGAGCACCAATAATCTGGTGTCAGAAGAGATGGTTATGAAGTTGAAGCTAAAGAGGGAAAGGCATCCACATCTATATGAGATTTCCTAGCTATAGAAAGACCACAAAGTTTCAATCAATGAGTAGTGCTTGGTGAAGTTCAAGATCATAAGCTATCATGATGAGGTTCTATGTGATATCATCCCCATGGATGCATGTCACATGTTGTTGGGGAGGTCATGGTAGTACGACAAATGACCTATACATGATGGCCATGCAAACACTTATTCCCTGACGAAAGATAGAGTCAGCCATAAATTGAAACCCCTAAAGGAGGCCGAAGAAAAGGTATGCAATAGTTCTAGAATTTGTTTTGTCGAAGAAATTTTTTAGAAGGCATGAAGCATGAGCGTATGTGTTATCCATTGATTCCTATAATGGATAAGAAAGATAGTGAGAAGGTTCTAGTAGTAGTTTCTACATTATTGAATGAATTTCAAGATATTATTTCTGATAACGTGCTTGAGGGTTTACCACTAGTGAGGAAGATTAGTCATCAGATTGAATTGATCCCTGGTGTCAGTTTTCCAATTAAGGAATCTCACAGAATGACTCCTATAGAAAATAAGGAGTTGAACATACAAGTTCAAGAGTCGTTGAGAAAGGGCTTGATTTGAGAGAGTCTGAGTCCATGTGCAGTACCTGCAATACTAGCACCGAAGAAGGATGGGGAGTGGAGGATGTGTACAAACTCTTGAGCCATAAAAAAGATAAAAATCAAGTACAAACTTCCCCTGCCAAGGATGGATGAACTGATGGACTATTTGAGTGGAGCTGAGTACTTCAGAAAGATAGATCTAAAGAGTGGATATCACTAGATATAGATTTGAGAGGGAGATGAATGGAAGACCACCTTCAAGACCAAAGAGGGCCTGTACAAGTGGTTAGTTATGCCTTTTGGGCTAACCAATGCACTAAGCACATTCATGTGACTCATGAATGAGGTATTGAAAGAGTTTTTAGGAAGTTTTGTTATTGGGTATTTAGATGATATTTTGATTTTGAGTAAGACCTTGGATGAGCATTTAATATATATTCATAGAGCTTTTGAGAAGTTGAGAGAGGAGAAATTTTGATAAATTTGAAAAAGTATAGTTTTGTTAAAAAGGAGTTAGTGTACTTGGGGTTTGTTGTCTTAGTAGAGGGCCTAAAAAATGGACCCAAAGAAGGTGAAGGCTATTCTAGAACGACCTATCCCAAGAACAATCATCGAGGTGAGGTCATTCCATGGTTTGTCCAATTTTTACAGAAAGTTCATTAAGAACTTTAGTAGTATTTGTGCACCCCTAATAGAAGTGATGAGAGGGGATAAGAAAGCATTCAAGTGGAGCATAGGAGCAGCAAATATTTTTGACCTATTAAAGCAGAAGGTGACAAAACAACCTATTTTAGTCCTCCCAAATTTCAATAACATGCTTTAGGTGGATTGTGATGCCAGTGGTTGTGCCATTAGAGTAGTGTTAAGACAAGAAGTTATGCTCATTTCCTATTTCAATGAAAAGTTAAATTATGGAAAGAGAAAATACTCTGTATATGATCAAGAATTTTATGCAATAGTTCAAGCATTAAAGAAATGGAGGAATTGTCTATTGCTAAAGGAATTTATTTTGTATATTGATCATCAACAATTACAATACTTGAATTGTTAGGGAAAATTAAATCATAGGCATATGAAATGGGTAGAATTTTTGCAAATTTATACCTTTGTTTTAAAGCATAGGAGTGAGAGGGAAATTAGGGTTGTAAATTCCTTAAGTAGGAGGTAGACATTATTGAAGGAGATGCAGATTGAAGTGGTTGGGTTCAATGAACTCAAGACATTGTATCCTGAAGATCCTAATTTTGTAGAGGCTTGGAAGAATTGCAAGGGGCCTATTACAGTTGATAGAAAAAAGTGGCTGGATTTGATAATCTAGGATGACATATTGTTTAAGGAAAGTAAATTATGTATTTCAAGGAGTTCCACGAGGGAGAACTTGATAAAGGAGAATCACAGTGGAGGAATGGCAAGACATTTTGTTGAGGATAAGACCATGTCCATTATCAATGAGCATTATTATTGGCCTCAGTTATATCATAGGATGTGAAGAAGCTTGTACAGAGTTGTAGGGTATGTAAGATGGCTAAAGGGTATGTAGGGTATGCACCAGAGAGGTCATGGGAGGATATAAGTATGGAATTTTTTCTTGGTTTTCCAAGGACACTGAGAGGGAATGATTTAGTATTTGTGGCAGTTGACAAGTTTTGGAAGATGAGACATTTCATCCCATGCTAGAAGACCCATGATGCAGTCCACATTACTAAATTTTTCTTCAGAGAGGTGGTGAGGCTACATGGTTTTCCAATTAGTATAGACTCAGATCGTGACACCAACATTTTTGGATACTTTTGGAGGACCTTGTGGAAGAAGTTGAAAATGGAGTTGAAGTTTAGTTCTGCACACCATCCACAGACTGATGGGTAGACTAAGGTTATGAATAGAAGTCTGGGTAACTTACTGAGATGCTTGGTAGGATATAAACCCAAGGGATGGGACTTGATCTTACCCTAAGCAAAATTTTCTTAGAACAATTATGTCAACAAAAGCACTAGAAGATCACCATTCCAGATTGTGTATGGAGGAAATCCCAGAACCACCCTAGAATTGAGAAATATGGACTAAGAGAAGAAGACAAGTGTTGAAGCTAAAGACTTTGCAAAGCACATCAATAATATACATGAGAAGGCAAGATAACATATTAACAAGATGAATATGCAGTATAAGGCTAAGGAAAATCAAAAGAAGAGGAATAAGGAGTTTTAGATTGGTGATGAAGTGATGGTCCACTTAAGGAAATAAAGGTTTCCAATGGGAACCTATAACAAATTAAAGATGAAGAAGTTTGATTGCTATAAGATTTTGAAGAGGCACGATTCAGGGAACACATATGAAGTAAAGTTGTTGGATGTAGTTAACATTTCCCCTGTGTTCAACATTTTAGATTTGATAGAATGTCATGAAGGTGGCACAAAGAAAGTACCAGCAATGGAACAATGTAGCATTCCAACACCTACTTGAGAGAAGGAGGAGATTGAAGCAATCCTGTATAGCCATGTGGGAAGGAATACCAAAAATAGGTAGTATGAGGAATATCTAGTGAAGTGGAGAGGAAGGCATGTGGAAGATTCATCCTAGCTGTTTAAGGCAGAGGTTGACTATTTGGGTTTTCCTCAACCATATAAGACATGATGGGGTCACTTCTCAAATTACCCTAGGTGTCTGATGCAGAAGCATCCAGTGGTGTAAGGGAAATATTGCATCACCTAAAAATATCTTTACTTTCTTTTAGATTTTTGTAGATTTTTTTGCATTTCCAGATACCCCTTTTGTCAAATAAGAATTCCCAATTTTCATAACTATTTTTCTACTTTTTCTACTAACTTTTATTTTTAGTAGGTGTGAATTTGAAGGAATGAGGAGGAAGAAATTCAAGGCAAGGTTTAGGACAAAATAATAAGCACTTTGGCGAAAGAATCAGGTCAAGATCATTCTCGGTTTGAAAGTTATTCAAGTTTTAGTTTCTGCTTTTTTCCCTAAAATATCTTTTCAGTCCATTTTGAGCCACTAAACGGTCTCATACAAGCCCAAAAATCATTAGAACCAATAGAGAAAATTGTTATCACATTCTTCACTTTGAAAATTTTCCAAAGGTTCATACGGTTCGTCAAATAGAGTCCTGGATCAAAAGTTATGGCTCGTGGAAGTTGGTGCGTTTTAAAAAATGTGACAATTTTTTAATGTGGTTTTAAAATTTGAATTTCAAATTGTAATTTTCAATGCCAAACTACTAGAACTCATAATTCAAATGTTGTTTTGGCTCCAAACCTAAAATGAGTTATTTATAGGCTAGTTTCTGATTTTTTGGAAGCTTTTAAGGGGAAAGAGTGCATACTAAGAAAATGAAACTTCTGTAATTTCTGTAAGGGCATGTATTGTAGAACTTGAGGATTTGGGATCCTCTGCATGTAAGCATTTCATTATTCTGAATACAATAATATTCTCTAGTTTTTTTGTGTGATATTTTATGTCTCGGGTTAGCACCCTCATCAGAAAGTCTACCACGCCAAAATATTGTAGAGTTTATTTTGTAAAAAACTTTGAAACAAAAATTAACATTAGATTTCTACTTTGATAATCATCCATTACAAACATAGGACTAGAGGGAGTCACTTCTATAGCCCATTTACAATAGTTTCAGCTTAATGTATAATAAAAGTCCATACAACATATGATATGGTATATTAAAGAAAAAAACTTGTTGCATATGTTGATGTGGTGCACTTCCATTATCATTTGAGCATGGTAATTGTCCATAATTGAGACTTTACAAAAATATGACATTCTATTATTTAAATAGTTAAGAATACAATACACCAAATGAATTTTCTTAGATTATAGAATTTTATCAACTAGAAAGAAAATTTAAAAGCTAGCACTTAGAAAATAAATAAATTAAAAACTATAAATGAATTTTTTTAATGAAATATTTAGGTCTAACATCTTGATTAGTATGTATTTCATGCTTTGTCGTCTAATGTGATTTCAATTTACCCAACATTTTAGGTCATCCTTTCAGACTTACCTTGAAAATAATTGGTTAGTTGTGTAAAGAATATTGGCATGCACATGACAAAGTAGACAACCTTGTGTTACTCTCAAAATATTTACACCAACTACAACACTTGTGATTTTAGGAGGTTGATAATTAGCACTAGACACTTTGAAGGATGTAGAGACTTAATAAAAATAGTTAAACAATGTAGTGTTGTGCTGCCAAATATGGTAGCATGAATATTTTTCTTAAAATATATTTAACTCCCATACTATTCCATTGTTCAAAAATGTTAAACTAGTTAAGCTTTCTTCAAACAATATTGTAGCATTCAATTTTTGAATCTATAAAGAACTTGCAAAATAAATATTCCATGTTTTGAAACCTTTCACGCTCCACTAGTAAGAGGCACTATTATTACATTTGAGGTCAAACAAACAATGCCCATTCTTACCATCCCATTTTAGTGCACCTTATTCCACTTTTGTTTACAACAAATTTCTCCTTTGAGATTTCATTTTGGCTTCTATTTTTCACACCTCACTACCAGTTGTCCATTAAGCATTGACATAACCCATGGATTTTTTCCATCTTGGTTCAACTACCTTAGTCCTTATTTTCGACCTGTTCCAACATTCATATTTTCACATCTTTGGCTCAACTTGCTCCCTTCATCCAAGTTCAAGAACGTTTAGCCTGTATTACACTTTAAGTTGTGCATTTTGGTATCCCATAACCATTTATGTTATCCCTCAATTTCATTGTTACAATAATTAATTTGTCTTCCCCTAATCAAATAGAGGATTGTTGAGTGAAACACTCTAGAAGATACTTGTAAGCTGAGATAGGGTAAGAGTGTGTATATGTGAACACAACTACATGATAGAAGTATATATTAACATCTCCTTATAAATAATATAAATTAATTATAAAGTAAAATAAAATAATTCTTAAACATATAAAAAAAAATCATTACCTAATAATTCTTAAACTTATAAAAAAATTCATTGCATAAAAAATGTAATGAATTTTTTTTTTTAATAACTATATTAACTCAAAATTGATATTACATATATTTTTATTAATAAAATAATTTTAATCAATTTTTTAATTTAAATTCTATAAAATATTCAATAAATAATATGAGAATTATATATTTGTATTTTAAATTACATAATATATTTTTTTTTTGAAAAATATGTAAATTTTTAACCATTTTCTTATTTTTTATATTTTTTAACAATTCAATATATAATACAAATAGAATATAATTAAACATGTATAAATCCTTCACAAAATTCTTTGTATTGAAACATACTTATTCAAATCGAAATAAATTAGTTTTACTTTAATTTTTATTTTTATTATTGATTTAAAATATTAGCAATTATTGATGCACTTTTTTATTATTCATATATTCTATTTAAACTTGATTTGGCTTAATTAATCAATACTTAGTAGATTTTAATATATATTAAAATATATATATATATATATATATATATATATATATATATATATTATCTATAACATATATACACACACATAATGTATTATATATTAAAGATATTTAATAATTCTAATTGTTTATATTAGTTTATGTTTTAATTAAAGAACAAATATAGATGTAATTTTGAAATTTATATATTTGTATATATATATATACCTTTTGACTTATATTGTAGATCTAAAATGATCAAATTATTATTTATGTATTATCTAACATAAAAACCTTATTTATCCTCTTAAAATAAAAATCAATAACATCATAATTTAAACAATAACAAATATATATATATATATATATATATATATATATATATATATAAACTCTTGAATACTTTTTAAAATATATTAAAATACTTAATTGATGTAATTATTTTTATTATTTTTATTCTTAATAAAAGATCAAATATAGATGTAATTTTGAAAATTATATTTCTATACCTTTTGATTTATATTTTAGATCTAAGATGATCAAATTATTGTTAATGCATCACCTAACATAAAACTTTATTTATACTCTTAAAATAAAAGCCAATAACATCATAATTTAAACAATAATAAACAATACAATTAACTAATCTTTAAATGGATATTACAAATTAATACATAATCCATATAATTATTTTTTTAATAAAATTATATATCCATAATTTTTTAATTTTTAAAATAACTAATTAAAAGTAAAATTGAAAAGAAACCATTTTATTTACACTTCAATAGACATTTTTAACAATTCAATACATAACACAAATAAAATATTGATTTTAAATATTAACAATTATTGATGTACGTTTTTATTATTTTTATATTCTATTTAGACTTGATTTGGATCAATTAGATTTTAAAAAACATATATTAAATTTTAATATATATTAAAATATTATCTATATAACATATATGCAAACACATAATTTATTATATATTAAAGATACTTAATGCTCTTAATTATTTACTTTAGTTTATGTTTTAATTAAATATCAAATATATATGTAATTTTGAAAAATATATCTCTATACCTTTTTGTTTATGTTTTAGATCTAAGATGATCAAATGATTGTTTATCAATTTTCTTACTATTCAATACATAACACAAATAAAATATTTTTAATATAAAAATACATCAATAATTAAAATAAAATTAAAGTAAAACTAATTTATTTAGATTTTAATAAGTATGTTTGAATATACGAAGGTTTCTTTATACATCTTTTAACCATATTTTATTTGTAGCTATGTTAAAAAATTCCTAACCTGATTACATCTCTACTGATTTCATTTAAATGTTTAATAATTTTGAAAAATAATTTAAATTTAGTCACATTATATTATTGGAATTTAAATTATTTTTCTAAAAAATTAATAAACATTTCAACAATGAAGCTAGGAATGTAATATTTAGTCATCATATAAATAAATTATATAAAAAGATAGACACTAAATACACTTAAATTGAAATTTATAAAAGAAAATTTTAAATATCAAAACCTAGGCCCACATTTCTTCTCTTCTTCAAAAAACTAAAGGAAATTGTAAATCATCAAAAGATGAATTTTTATTTTAATGTGTAGCTGGAGTCTATAAGATAAGTTAGATTTAAAAAAAGAGCATTCCATTTGTATGAAATGTTCTATTGAGATAGTATGAGGTTAAGGTTATAGCTCTCAAGGATTACTACTTTGCTAGAGTAATATAGATTGGAAAACACTTTAACAATTTAAACAAGGGCTGTAAAGACTAAGTTTACATCAATTAAAAAAATTATTAAAACATATAAATAATTTAAATAAAGGAATAAGCTCTAAAAATAAATAAATAAAATAATAATTTAAAGAGTAGTGTAAGCACTCAAAAGTAAATTAAAAATAGTTTATAGAACCAATTTCATGTCACTTTTTAAACAAGAGTCGCTTCAAGTATTTGTGGATAAGGAATTACTAAAGTATTATGGTTCTTAAGAAAAAATGTATTGATGTGGCTAAAGAATTACTAAAAATTGAACCTTCCATTATTAGTTTATGGGTAATTACGATAAGTGTAGCTTTGTAAATGGCTACTAGAAAGTAGCAAGACCAAATGGTAAGAGACCTACTAATGTACCCAAACATCTGCATTAATCATTTAAAGAAGTGACACGAACAACATTGCCCCAAAAAAGAAACTATCCAACACTAGAACACATATAGGAATCAAACACACATTCAGAGAGGTTGGAGTTGAGAATGAAAATATTATTGGCCAATCCAAAGACATAAGAGATGATAAAGATGCTTGATTTAATTACCCGACTTGTCTGGGATAAAAAAATATTAAACAATCACTAAATTTGTAAAGGGATAGGAAACGTTGTGTCCAAATATTTGTATAAATCTCAAAGGGCTACTTCTATTCAATGGATAAGGCTTTCAGTTGATTAACTTTTGAACCCATCAATTAACCCAAAATAAAGGGCCTTGAAGAACTAAATAATAAAATTACAATTTCGTAAGTGGCAAAATGGCCATGTAACGCAATCTGAAAGCCACAAAAGGTAACATGAAAGCATATGACCTTGAATTCATCACATTTTATTAGATATCGTCAAATGCAAGTGTGCAAAAAATCTCTAGAAAGGAATCCAAAAATAAAATAAAATAGGTGCGAGCACATGTACCTAAGCCAGCAGCTCATGAGATACATATAGATCATGAGCCAAAAACAAACTATTTTAGAAAAATCCAAGCAAGAAGTAATTTTAAAACTATAAAATTAGAAACCAAAAGGGATATATATAATCTAACCCAAGTTGATGAACCAAAGCAACCTATATATTTGGTTAGTCATGTGATCATAGGAGAAAAAAATTAGCGCAAAAAATAGATTATATGAATTAAATTAGAAATTGGATTTAGAAGATTACTCATAACTGATCAAAAACAATATAACAAGTCATCTATCTAAAGAGTGACAACTAGGTTTGAATCTGATAACAATAGTTGCAGTATAGAAAAAGTTGATATTGTGCATGTCCATGTCAAAATGCTATGCAGAATAATTTGACATGTGGCTTCAAATAGTAAAAGAAAAACTTGAAGACCAATTCATTGAAAACAATTGCAAGCCTAAACATGCAATGACAATTTCACAATTTTTTTTAAATGGCATCTAAAACAAAACAAACAATAGTTTCACACAATTATAACACCCAAATGTAAATCAAAAAGCACATATTTCTCCTGTTGCAATCTGCACAATGTGGGTGTTAAATCCTCGTCCAGCACATCCTGTAAGAAAAAAAAATCTAACTGAGAAAATGAAATGCATGTTGGAAGACGTAAGCTAAAAAGCTTCATAAAATTCTTAAAATGTTATAGAAGCACTTAGACCCAAAGACACATTTCTACATTATAACATCAAATTTGAAGCATACAGTTACTCAGATATATATAGCGTTGGAAATCTCCTATAAGAATGAAAAGAACAGTCATTAAGCTTAAATTCAACAAGCACTACATAATTTATTTAAGTTAACTATCCCTTGCAAAATAGAGACCCAAATATAATAGGCTAGCCTGGAAACAATGGGGGCACTAGTAGCATGCCCTAGGCTTAAATCTTGATTAGAAGACTAAATTTTATATAAAAATGTAAAATTAGAAAAAATAAACACAATGCCAGAGCACGGTCCTATTCGGCCGCTTAGCTAATTTTTTGAAACAAGCACTATTCAAAAAATTTAGTATATTTTTTGGGGATTGATTTTATATTTTAAGTAATTACCAAACTAATTTTTTAAAATAATATTAAATTTTAGAGGTAAAATCTGAAAAGAAATGTAAAAAGGAAACACACATCAAATTTGTGGTTAAACAATTACTGCATATTTTCACCAAACAAAACTTTCAAATCATTAACTACAACTAATTCACCATTTTTTTTTAAAATTCCAAATTATACACAATGCTAATTGTAGTTCATTATATACACAGTACTAATTAAAAACTACAAAAAATCATGTAATTGGAAATTTATACCCTTTTAAGTTAACCAAAGCAAAAAGAAAAAGGTGGAAAGGGTTAAAATAATATCGAGTGCTGCCATCTGAGCTTTCTCCATCCCTCGTTTGAGTTTGTGGGAGAGCGCATATGACGCAAGAAGATCATTCCCATATCTTCTAGGCCTCCCTCTTTTCTTCTTCAAGATGAGCTCCTTACTCCCTTTGAATGTTTGTTGGGTAGATGAGAGAGAATCGAAGTAGCAATAGAGCCATCTCCATCTCTGTCTCCCCTGTGTGAATAAAGCAAATTTGCATTGCCACTATGGGCAAGATTGGGTCGCAAAGGCGTAGGGGCTACAATGCCTCCATGTGAGTCCGAAAAAGCATCACATGACTGAAACAACAAGTTACTATTGGAAAAACCCTTAAATGGGAATAATACTCCTCATGCCACTAATTTCAGCCACTTACAAGTAATACAATGCCATTAAAGGAGTATAAAGAGCTCCAATGTAAACTAAAACAACTCTTATTACTTATAATCAGCCTATGCAACTCCAAAAAAAAATTCCTCCAAACAATGCAATCTAGAAACATGAACTAAAGAAGGTTCTCAACTGAGTTTTTTTTCTAACCACCTCCTGCTCAAACAAGCATCTACTACCCCCTTCATCAAGCATAGAGCTTACTCAGTTCAAAAATATTTAAAATATAGTTCAAGCTTATATCACACCTTTACATGCCACCTATAATCTCACCCAATATTTATCAAGCCAAGATAATCCTTTTAAGCATATAAAAAAATACAGTGTTTAGAATTGAAGGTTACCCGTGCCATCGCAACCAAGACCTTCACAAGCTGAGCAACCCTCTACGACTGCATCTCCAGAAGATAGCCCAATCTGCACTGCATTCCAGGCTGCATTCACAATAAACTTTGAAGTATGTTTATCGAATATATTCAAATGATAAAATAGTTACCAATAAACAATTCCCAATTTCCTCTCGGCAGTGCACACAATATTATAGTTGTTGCTTTCTTTGCTGTGATTTTCAAATTGTCCAACCTGAAATAATATCGTAGTTGATAACGGTTCCAATTTAGTTTTTCCAAATCTTCTCTTTCCATCTGTCATTAGAATCCCCACTATGATAATGGATCCGCATAAATCGCTTATATCGGCCAAAACTTTCCTGCCAATTATATTTGAGAAAATTAATTTGTGAAATATGTTTTGCTATATATTTTGCATGTTATTTTAACAATACATAAATATTTTTTCAACTAAAAAAAAATAACTCTCATTTGTCAAAAACAGATAAGATAAATGTAGTGCCTTTAGTTCAAATATCAAGTTATTCCAAAA
>VDFB02263806.1:0-53911 GCA_007258455.2 Sequoia sempervirens
TAGATCTAATTAAGTATTCTTTGTTACAATTTCTTTGTGGATGATTATTTGTTTAATTCATTTTACTATTTGTAGAAGTAGACAAAAGATTGTAGAAGAATAAGACTAGAAGAAAGAAGTTACACATCATATACCATGGAGAAACCCTTTCGGGAAAAAGTCCACCAGGAATCAATGTATTATTTAATCGTAGAATAAGATTGCAATAATTCCAATCCTTCCTTGAGATGCTTCTTTTTCCTTCAACAATTCTTCTTCACAACCTACAATGAAATCTGATAAACTCTCTTCAACTTGCGGCAATATATAGACAATAATGAGCCTTGTAAACTTCAAAGAGTTTACAATTACAAAGAACAATGCTTATCACACAAAACCCACACCTATTCTTTTCAAGTACAACTCTACTATGAAGAACAATGTCAAAACAAGTCCTTCATCCATTTGGGCATCCCAAACTGAAGTCATAACTCAACATTGATTCCAAAGATATCTTCTAAGCTTATCCTCAAATTTGGCACCCAAGAATGGGCCTACTTAACTGAGCTTTATAAAATATCTTAACATGCAAAAGTGTCAACTCCAAGATACCAACTTGGGTGCCCAAGGTAGGTCCATGTCAATCTTTGTTAATTGAAACATATCTATCCATCTTTCATGCAAATGTCATGCATGATTGATCATCCCCACTTAACTGAATGTATCACTTATTATCTATCATGCAACTCAAGTCATTAGTCATGCATTCCCAGTCAACTTTAGTAAAATAGCATTCAACTAAAACTAACTACATGCAACTAAAGATAACTAAACCATAATTAAATTGAACTGAATTGATACTTAACTGAATTGAACTGAATTGAATTGAATTAATCTAAACTAAACTAAACTAAACTCCATGCATGTAAAACATCAATCCATAACTTCTAGGATCTTTATATGCATTAATAAAGTGTTATCTTTTACTCCAAATAGTTAACTTAACTCAAGGTGAGTTCCACCTTCCATGTGGCTGCCCCATGTGCTCCTATTTTGTAGGAATTCTTCATGGGCATCCCCACATGTTCATATAATTTATAATTAATTATAAATGTCAATTAACATGTTTATTTCATTCAAATTTAATCTCTTTCTAATCCTAGTGTTGGGGACCACATTTCTAAGGACTTAGGAGATACATGAAATCATGTTTAGAATTGCAATTAAATGACATCTTATTCCCAACATTCTCCCACTTGACATTATACATTGCAATTATTCTAAACAAGGAATCATTATTATAAATGAAGTATAGGACTCAAGGCCAATGGCCTTCCTACACCAACTAATCAATCTATGCCAAGTTCAAATGCAACCTGGATAATCATGAAGCTCCAAGAAAATGATTAAAACCAAGAGAACTTATTTGTAGGAACTATTTTCATAAGATAATTTGTAGCATTAATTAAAGTGTCAACTTTCTCAATTAATACCTTCCCACTCTCAACCATTTCTCACAAAAAGTGATACTGAACATCAAAATGCTTATTACAATCATGATACATAGGATTTTTTGGCTAAAGACATAACACTTTGACTATCACATTCAAGTTAAACTTGCTTGTAATTAAAACCAATACCTTTCCTATTTCTTTGTATCCAAATTGCCTCTTTGGAGGCATGTGAAACCACTAAGTGTGTTGAACTCACATCCAACCAAGGTGTATGCTTCTCAGTTTTTACTATTGAAAATAGCTTTTCTTGCAAGTAGTCATTCCAACATATATCTCTTACCAAAAGAGAACTCAAGCCTTGTCTATTTATCCAAGTATCCATGATGACTTGTAACCAACCAATCCATGCCAAACTCCAAATGCAATGTAGCACTATCATGAAGTAATCAAGCAAATGAGTAATGTACCCAATACTTAAGATAAATAAACAAGATCAATGTCAAAGCTCCAATCATGAATTAGGAATGTAAACATGACAACATGATCTAACCATCTCCTACTAGGAGATCACATGCATCATAACATATATACATATTCATACCATGAGAAAAAGTACCATGCCAAACTCTAAATGCATATCAAGAGTAAACCATGACATAATAGCAACCAATCTAAACCAAGAAAAAATTGTATCCCTAATGACATAAGATAACCTTACCAATGATGCATCCACGTCATTACCAACAAATCCCACTAAATGGTGGTACAAGCTACACATGGCATCATGACTACCTTCCTCCTCATGAAGATCACTCTTTAACATCAAGAAAAGAGTCATCACTAACATTTTTACATGAAATGATCAAAGCATGATTACCTTCATCCAAGGATTCCTCTATAGAAGAATCAAAACTCTTTTTTTTTTTTCTTACAATCCTTCTTCACATGTCCTAGTTTACCATAGTTCCAACACTTTACCGTACTATATCCTTCTGACTTACCATACCCTTCCTTATCTCCCTTAGGTTCCTTTTTCTTAGGCCTACCTTTTACAAATAAGGAATATTGGATTTTCATTTTAGACTTCCTCCTCATCTCTAATAGGAGAGTAGGAATTATATTGTCCATCTTCAGATCTACACTACTACCACTGATAGCAACAATTAGATTTTCATAAGATTCTGCTAAAGAACAAAGTAACAATATGCATTTATCTTCATCTTCTAGCTTCACATCTATAGATGCTAACTGACTTAAAGTCAAATTAAAATCATTCAAATGATTTGCAATAGAGTCGCCTTCTCTCATATTTAAAGAATGCAACTATCTTTTCATATACAACTTATTAGTAAGACTTTTAGTTTGATAAATATCACCTATTCTCTTCCAAAACTTATATGTAGTAGTTTCTTCTGAAACATTCAAGAGAACAACATCAATAGGACATAATCTTATGTTCCCTCTTTCCTTCTTATCAAGCTTAGCCCAATCCTCATCTCACATCGTTGCTGGTGACTTTGCCTCATTACCAATAGCTAACCACTGATCTCTCCCTTAAGGATATCCTCCATGTTTAGTCTCCACATCTCATAATTAGATCCATTGAATCTTTCAATATCTAAATCAGAATTAAAACTCATTGTAACAAACTTATTTTCCAAAATAAAAAATAATGCAATAGTAGAAGCTCCCACTACAGACAAAAAATCCTTCAAACTTTTAAGAGAAAGGCATCCCAAACTCTACCCAACCTCAGCTCTGATACCAAATGTTGAAAATGGAGGTAATTATGTAGCTTAATAATTTGTAAAACTATTGTAGCTATAGATCTAATTAAGTATTCTTTGTTACAATTTCTTTGTGGATGATTATCTATTTAATTCATTTTACCATTTGTAGAAGTAGACAAAAGATTGTAGAAGAATAAGACTAGAAGAAAGAAGTTACACAACATGCACTGTGGAGAAACCCTTTCGGGAAAAAACTCTAGCAAGAATCAATGTATTATTTAATATTGAAGAATATGATTACAATAATCCCAATCCTTCCTTGAGATGCTTCTTTTTCCTTCAATAATTCTTCACAACTTGCAATAAAATATAATAAACTCTCTTCAAATTGCTACAATATATAGACAATAATGAGCCTTATAAACTCCAAAGAGTTTACAATTACAATGCACAATGCTTATCTCACAAAACCCATGCCTATTCTTTGCAAGTAGAGTTCTACTATGAATAAAAATGTCAAAACAAGTCCTTCATCCATTTGGAAATCCCAAACTGAAGTCATAACTCAATGTTGATTCTGAAGATATCTTCTAGTCTTATCCTCAAAGTTGGCCCCAAAGAATGGGCCCACTTAACTCATTGTTATAAAATATCTTATCATGCAAAAGTTTGAACTCTAAGATGTCAACTTGGGTGCCCAAGGTGGATCCAAGTCAATCTTTGTTACCTAAAACATATCTCTCACTATTCATGAAAATATCATGCATGATTGATCATCCCCACTTAACTGAATGTATCACCTGTTATTTTTCATGCAACTCAAGTTATTAGTCATGCATTCCAAGTCAACTAAAGTCAACTAGAATTCAAGTAAAACTAACTACATGAAACTGAAGATAATTGAACCATAACTAAACTAAATTGAACTAATACTGAACTAAATTCAACTGAATTCAATTGATCTAAACTAAACTAAACTAAACTTGCATGTAAAACATCAATCCCTAACTTCTAGAATCTTTACATGCATTACCGATTTGTTATCTTTTACTCCAAATAGTTAACTTAACTCAAGGTGAGTTCCACCTTCCATGTGGGTGCCCCATGTGCTCCTATTTTGTAGGAGCTCTTCATGGGAATACCTACATGTTCCTATCATTTAGAATTAATTACAAATGTCCATTAACATGTTTATTTCATTCAAATTTAATCTCTTTCTAATCCTATTATTTGGGAACACTTTCCAAGTACTTAGGAGATAGATGAATTAATGTTTAGGATTGCACTAAAATGGCATCCTATTCCCAACAACCCTCTCTCCCCCTTTCTATTCAAAATCATGATTAAGGATTTGGGAAGATTGATAAATAAAACTTGGAGTGATGGATGGTTGGAGGGTCTTCAAGTCACTAGCAGTCTCCCTACATTAATACATCAATGGTTCAAAGATGAAAAAAAATTCTATTTGGTTCTACTATGGTTAGTGAGGCCAAAAGATTAAATAAGTCTTGGATAAGTATGCCACAACTTCAGGATAGGAGATTCCGATAAGTATTGTGAAATCAGAAGTTTTCTTTCTCAATACTAGCAATGGTAGAGAATAACAAATCTTGAGGATATTAGGCAAGTCAAAAGAGGGGTTCTTCCATGTAGATACCTCAGTATTCCTCTTGCAAAAGGAGTGCAACATGAAAAAAATTTGAGCACTCTAAAAGAAAAAGTGAAGCAAAGGTTGTCTTCTTGGAAGGTTTGATAGATTTCATGGCCTAGAAGGTTAACGTTGCTTAAATTGGTCATAGTTGCACTCTCAATTTATATCATCTCTTTCCTTCCCTTGGCAGTAGGGGAAAACAATGAGATCAACAAGAAGATGAAGGATATTGTTCAGAAGGGGAACTCAAAATAGAACAAGTTCCCACTTCTAAAATGGAAAAACATCTTTGAAAGTAAGAAAGCAGATGGGGTGGGGGTGACGAATATGTTCCTTCAAAACAAAGTATTAAGAGAAAAATCAATTTGGAAACTTCATACAAAACCATATTTGAAGTGGATTAAAATATTTAGGGAAAAGTATCTAGATGGTGAGGATAATAGTATCTTCTTAGCTAGAAATCTTCCTAGTGGTTCTCAAATATGGAATTTCATGAAGAAATCTAGAGATTTAATTCAAGATCATCTCACTTGGGAGATCAAGGATGGAAACTCCACTCCTTTTTGGGAATATTCTTGGGAAGGCCTTCCTAAGTTAGTAGAAGTAGGTGCTTTGGAGCTAGTAAAAATTAGGGCAGTGAATGCATTAGGAGATAGGGTAAGAGATTTCATAGAACAGCCCAAACAAGGCGATATGTTTTATTAATGGAAAAGTATTTAGTAGTTGGGGTTGGGAGAGGAGGTGGTGGATGCATATGATGAGGTGATGGAAGTAAGGAAGATTTGTGTAAGGAAAGGCAGTACTTGATTAAGATGGAATTGTAGACACATGAAATTGACATCATGTATATTTAATCACATCATATTCACCCATCAATTAAATAAATCAATTTTATTTGATTGATCTCCTAAAGTTTCTTCATTTAATTAAATCAAATGTATTTAATTAAATGGATTATGCATCAATTTCCTCCCTTTTTATTTAAATAAATGCAAGTATCTAAGTCAAAATTCAAAATCACCTAATCCTCTCTTAAATTAATCAACCCATGATTAATGCTAATCCAGATCCTCTTTTCTCTATATTTTACAACTTGTGCACATAAATCAATTTAATTGTTTTATTAAATCCTCCTTTCATTCAAATTGGAATCTTTAAGGGAATATTCTCTCAATTTGAATTTTTCCTCCCACATGTCTTATCCTCCAACATAGCATTAACTCCTCTTACATTGCCTCTTGCATATCTCCCACTTGGAATTTAAGACTGTTTTTTCTCCCTCCAACAAGCCATCTTTAGAATTTCAAATCTCCCCCTCTTTGACACATTTACCAAGATGTGGACAACCTTCATCCTATCACATCTTGACAAAGGGAATCTTTTCATTGGCTCATGTTTTGTCCCACATCCTCCATGTCTTGCATTCTTCCATCCTTCTCTCCTATAAATGGAGAGTTCTTTTACTAATTTGAGGAACACAAGTTATGCACTTTTGAATTCAACATCTTCATAGCATATTCAAAGAATTTTCATCATTTGGATTTTCAAGGGTTGGGAAAGGGCTACTTTCCACATCAAAGTAGAAAAAATCCACTATGGGATAGGTATGCATCATGATTTCTTGTATGCTTCAATTAGTTTATCTAATCCTTTGTTGTTTTGATTGCATTATGAGGCATGTTGAGGTATTTCATAGGGATGTTATGTTTTCTTTACTTTAAATAACTACCCATGCTGATGTGTGTGTGAAAGTTCAAGTATTTTGTAGCTTTGACATCTACAGGATTGATTTGACAAGTGGGGATTACAAAGAAAAATATGGTTATGCCATAATGTTAGAGATATGGATGTTTGAATCCAAGTTTCCTATACATCTTTGCTTGAAAAAAAATTGTCTCCTAAAGGAAAGCCTATTCACTTGGGTTGCGACACAAGGAAGGGTCCTCATGGCAGACATGTTTGTAAAGTTTGGATATCAAAGGCCCACAAGGTGCCCATTTTGCAAATAGGATGAAGAAACAATAGATCATTTGTTTTTTAATTGTGAATACACTCAAGAATATTGGAAGTGGTTATGCTCTAAACTATAGTGGTAGTCAACATTTCTTGTCCACTTTCGAGAAATGCTCAATAGCTAGCCAACACCTTACAAACAATCGATGTTTGTGAATCTACGAATCACAAGCCCTTCAATTGTTATCTGGGAAATTTGGAAGGAGAGAAAAGGACACATTTTTCAGGATAAGGAAATGATAGTTCATAGGTTGCAGAACAAAATTGGGGCTAGTATTGTGGAATTCACTAATGCAAGCTTGGAAGAACCAATTTCAAAGAAGATGAAATTTTCCATATGGGATGCAACAAAAAGATGGAACTGGTTTGTATTGAAAGTTTCAACATTTTTTGGGGGAGGAGGTTCAAATTTGATGGAGAACAGAAAGAAGGTATGGTAGTTGCCACTAGAATTGGGGTGGGGAAAACTTAACTTTGATGGGGCTGCCAAGGGTAACCCTAGCATTTTGGGAGTAGGATGTGTAGTGGGAGATAGAAAGAGTGGCTTTTTGGAGAAAGTTGGTGGCTTCTCTACCAATGGGAACAAACAATGTAGCAAAATTCCAAGTGCTAATCATGGGTTTGGGGCTTTGCAAAGAGTTGAACATAAGAAATCTAGAAATCAAAGGGGATTTAACCTAGGTGATCAATGCATTGTGTTCAAGATAGGTACCAAATTGGAAATTACGAGTGAAACTAGAGGTCACTCTAAGCATGGTGGGTGGCTTAGATCTTGTGACAGCCAACCAAATTTACAAAAAAACACAATACTGATGTGGACCAACAATCCAACATGGGAGAAAATGGGATCACACTCAAGGAAATAAATAAATGATCTAAGAAACAATAGTGGGTGGATGGGTGGACGACCCCTCACAACTATGTGTGGGGGGTCAACAACTATTGGGGTGAAAAGGTGGTTAAAGGGACTAATTTTGAGGCAAGTTGATGGTGGAAGGGGTATGCCATGTCGGCTTGGAAGGATTGTTTGATTGGGTAGTGCCCATGCTGGTAGTTTAGGTGGATATCGTATAAGGTGTTGGCGTCATATCCCACACAATGAAGATATTCCTAAATTTATGGCAAGGAAAGGTGATGAATATTTCCATTTGCACGGAGGATTAACACATAAGTTTTAAGTCCTTTCAAGGGATACAAATCACTCCCTTCGATGCTCAAGTGATGACAAGGCATTATTCCCAAGATGGAATCCATGTGAATTATACACAATAGGACTTCACAATGATGTTGGGACAGTTGGGGGAAGCACATTAAAGATCTCCCATGGAAACATACAATTTTCATCACTTAGAATTCAACATATTTGCATTCGGCTTGTAGAAAATGGCTTAAAGTGTGGAAAAAAGGTCTTGGTGGGCTTGGGTGATTAAACCCCAATCCATTTCAATTGTGAGCTACAACAAGTAGCATTTCAGAGGATTACCAACTAGAGGCTCAAGCACATTCTTCACAATATTGATCACCTTGCGGTGGTGGTTCTTAAGATGGTGCTAGGGAAAGGTCACTCAACTTACAGTGAGATGTCGTGGGTTAAAACAAACATTGTTTCTCGCTTCCTGGCATCGTTGCTTGACATACACATGGCCAAGGTGGAGGAAAGGGTGTTGATGCATGGCCTTTTCAGGGAAGAGTTGTTCAGGGGGCTAGATGAAGTTCTTCAAGCAATAATTCTTGGGGCAGGCATTCCTCACCTTGTAGATTTGGTGTTGGTAAAGGTTCTTGGTGAAGTGGTGAAGTATTATCCCTTTTTACTAGAATTGAAAATTATTCCTTTGGTTTATCAAAAGTGATTGATAACAGTGGTGGTTGGTTTCCTAAAGAAATTCCTAAGGTTGGAGGTTGTGGAGGGTTTCGACTGGGTTCCAGAATTCGAAGCTTATGCAAACAAAAATTGGTTTAACTAAGTTCATCTCCACATGATGGTAATTGTTAAATGGTGGTCTAGTTTTTGTTCTTCTTTGGTGTATTTTGATGGTGTACTAAAGTGTGTTTTCTTGTTGTGAAGCATATAATGGTAATGATGATGTAAAGGTGTAGTCCCTTTGGAAACTTAGTGCAATGATGTATAGTTGTAAAGGGTTGGCATGGTCTGTTTCTAGGGTTGGGTGTGTCGACCAACCTTCTAGTCACTTTGGTGTTTCTATGAGCTAGTGAACACGCTAGAAAATATTTTGTTTGGAGAGCTATCAATGTACTCTTTTTTTATAAATTAATACAAAAACTCTACCTTATGTACCAAGGAGTAAATATTTTCTCTCTCATATACTTTTAGAATTATAAGGAATTTGTATAACATCCTTAATTAAATCACTCCACAAGAACCTAACAAACTAATCTTTAAATAATTTAAACTATTATGTATTGTAAAATAGCTAGAGATTATCTACAATACTATTTAAAACCCATCTCACATAAGTTTATTTACCATTGGTAAGAGTGGCTTTGGTTTCCTTGAATTCTTTTTCCTAGAAATAATTTATTAAACATTAAAAATTGAGTTTCTTTTAAAGCATGTGACATTTAATAATATAATTAGTAAACAAGTGACTAATAGTACTTGTGGATGTAGATTGTGTAGAAATTTTCAAGAATTATGTTCTCTTCTTTTTATTGATGAATCATAAAGTGTTATTTGAAATATTGATTCTAAACTCTTTTATACAAGTGACATCCAAAAACACTATAAAAAGCTATTATTTAAACTGTAAACTATCATTTTTCTTAAAAAAAATAAAAATTTTTTAACATATGTCAATAATAAAATAATTGGTATTCAAATGCTACTGAAATTGTATTAAAAAATGAAAACTTGGTGAGAGTAGCTACCATGAATTATACATAACTAACCAATGGGCCCAACCATTACTCCACAAGGTGTTGTGACAATTTTAATGAAGAATATTAAATAATAAATAATTATGCTATTCTATAGTGCACACAATTAGGATAGCATTTTTAAAATACCGCATTCAACAGGCATTGAGAAATTGTTAGTGTTCATATAATAATTCCAAAGGCACTAAAATGTGAATGTTTAGTGTTCACATAATGATTCCAAAGGAACTAACAAGTGAATATATTATTGAGGGCATTTCTCATCCCATCACATAATGTTTTCACATCAGTGAGTACTATTAACGAAAAAGTTCCTACTAGTTGACATGTGATATATACAAAAGGTGGTAATGGTTGGATCTACCATATTAATGAGAACATAGTATCAATCTTTTTTTGGAAGTCGGTTGCTTTGAGTTTCAAGGACCCAAATTATTTCACTAGACCTAATATCTGGCTAGTCCCAAAATTTATAGTTATTACTAGAAAAACATAGGTAGCAAATAGTGTATGCTTTGGAGGCCCAAATCACAACTCATTTGATATTATGACACTACAAATTCACCAACAATGTATCAAGTGTTCATTTGGAGATAAAAGATAAAGAATTAACTGTCAATAATGTGGGCAAATTTGAAATTTCTCAAACCTTGTTCAAAAGTTGGTGATGCTTCACTTACCAAATAGGATATTCATTTAGGAGACTAAGATTTCTATGGAGAGAATGTATAATTTGACTTCCAAACTTTGGTGGAGAAGTCAATGCTAGTGTATTGGCACTCAAGGAAATGCAGGAGGTGTTGCTTTCTTTTGGAACCCACTAAAGACTAGCCCTCTTTAGTGGATTACTAGTAAGTATAAGCATTTGTCTCACATTCAATATATTTGGAGTTTAGCTCCTTTATACCCTTGGATGGTTTCTTGAGATTTTAATTCTTTAATTTTATTGTTGATTTGGAGGAAAAGAGGGGAGGGTTGCAAAGGTTAGAGTCATTAGGTACTTTTATTAGAGAAAATATTTCTTCCTTAAATCTTGTGGGCATTAAGCATAGCAATATGGTGAGTTTACTTGGAATAATAGGATATGTGGTAAGGACTCAATTGTAGAGAGGCTTGTTAGGTTCTTGGTTTCTAGTTTTTGGCTTGGTGGTAAATATGCTACCAGTTCTAAGATATTAGATTTGTAGGGGCTTTAACAACTAGTCAATTAAGCTCTTAGCTTTATTTGCACATGTTGCTAAAATTCCATCTTTTATATTTCAACTTATGTGTTTATGGGAATTAGTTCTTTAAGATCTCATGGTATATTGGTGGCATCAAAGTAGACCTAAATTTGACACAACAATGTATCATTTTTTCAACCAATTGCAATTTATGAAGCAGTAGCTCAAGAAGTGGAATATGCAGTGTTTTGGAAATTCTTTCATGCCAAAGTTGCTACTTAGGCTAGCCTAGATGATATTACCAATGAGATTAAAGAATATGTCCTTTTTGAAGAATCCATGAAGTAGGAATAGATGGCCTTGAAGGTTCTAGAGGAATGGGAATCACAAGAGGAGACCTAATGGAAACAAAAGGCCCAAATATAATGGATTCAATAAGGGGATAGAAATACAACTTTATTCTTTAATTCTATTAAGACTAGGAGGTATTGGAATGCGATCTTGCCTCTTGTGTCTTCCAAGGGAGATCATTTGGTTTCTCTTTGGGATATTTCTAGAGATCCTTCATAGTACTATGCCTCTCTATTTAGGGAGGGCTCTCCTCATGTATTCAAAGAGGAAAACCATATTCTAGCATTCATTCCTTCTCTTGTTTTTTGGAAATGAATGAGCACCTTATGAGACCTATATCCCTAGATGAATTGGAATGAATCATTTTTCAGATGAAGAAACAAAAGCCTCTAGTCCTGATGGGTTTTCAATAGAATTCTTTTAGGAATTCTAGGAAATTATAAATTGGGTTTATTGGAGGTGGTTCAAGAATCTCAAAGGAATAAATATATGTTGAGGGCCATGAAATCTACTTTTCTTTCTCTTATTCCTAAATATGAAGGGGCTAATAGGTTGAATCTATTTAGACCCATATGTATATGTAATGTGATTTACAAGGTATTTTCTAAGATGATTATGGAAAGGATGAAGTGGTGAATTAGCAGTATCTTCTCTAAAGAACAAGGAGCTTTTGTGGCTAATAGGAAAATCTTAGATGGAGCAGTCCTTGTAGTTGAGATCATACACTCCATGGTAGATTCAAAAAATAAAGCTATGCTTATTAAACTAGACATGGATAGGGCCTATGATAGGTTGAAATGGTGTTTCCTTTGAAAGGTTCTTAGTGCTTTTGGTTTTGATGAGGAGTGGGTCAAGTGGGTGATGATATTTGTTAATTCCACTTCTTTATTTGTGCTTGTTAATGGTGATCTTTTCATCTTGTTTGGTGCATCTAAAGGTCTTTGGTAAAGTGATCATTCATCTCCATGCTTGTTTATTATTTTGGCAGAAGGTCTAGGGAGAGTAATTAAGAGTCATATGAATCAATGCTCTATCCAAGGGTGGAGTTGGGCCAATGGCTTACTTTCATAGATGCATTTATAATTTGCTAATGTTACTACTCTGATGGGTGTGACTAAAATTAGAGATGCTACTAATTTTCATCAAGTATTGGACATATATCTTATAGAAGGCCAACATATCAATGAAGGTAAATCCTCTATTTATTTCTTCAAAAACCCATGATTATTTAGGAATGAATTGCTCATATTCTTAGATTCTAGATTGAAAATATTCCAATTAGCTTTAAGGTGGCACACCTCTTTTTGTTGGAACCATTTCTATGGGTTCTTGGAAAAGTATTCTAGATAATTTTCATGTGAAAATACATCACTATACCATATATGGTTGTCCTTTGTGGGATGAGTGTTTCTTTTGAAGTCTACATTTCAGGTTCTTCCAAATTACAAGTGTATGCTTTAGGTGTCCATTCCTAGTTTTAATACCTACATATTGATTCTCTTTCAAGATAATTCTTATGAACTATTAGTTTGGATTCTTTGAAGTGGATTCTAGTTAAGTGGGAGATTGTTTGAAATCCAAAACAAGAAGTGTTCCTTGGGATGTGACACACTATCCTTAATGGTTAGGCATTATTTTCTATTATATTAGAGATGGTACAATGAATAGGATCATGTCTGGGAAGAAATTCTCTCTAAAAAATACATTAAGGGGGTGGTAAAAGAAGAGGTTCAAAAAATTTCTCTATTACAAAAAGGTTCTATTATTTCAAAAACTCTTAAAAAGGGAGCCAGGTTGATCAAGGGAGGTTTGTTGTGGATTTTTGTCAAGGGAACTAAAGCTCTCTTTTTATATCATTGTCGAGATGCCTTTCCCCCAATTATGACCATGTGTCTCCATTTGTAGGACCTTTATCATCATTTCTTAGAGGATGGATAGTTCAGGGTTATGGACATTAAATCAAACCAATTATGGAGGCATGCGGGAGTGTCTAGATGGAGGGATCCAGTTGAGTATCTAGATAGGGGATTAGGTGCACACCGAACAAAGTTAAGAAATATTTTAGTTAGTAGAGAGTGTAGCTATTTCAGAGAGATTGATATTCTATCTTGGAGTCCAGATCCCAAGGGGATCTATGTAGTGGCTAGTGGATATTAGGAGTTCAACTATAACAAAAAATGAGGGGGTGGAAGTCTTCTGGTGGAAAAAATTTTGAAATAATTTTTTTTGGCCTATGTCTAACTTCTTTTTGTGGATTCTTGATTAGAATAGGTGCCTCACTTCAGATAACCTTTGAAAGCATCGTTTTCAAGGACCATTTGTATGTATTCTTTGTGGTAATAGTGAAGAAGACTCATACCATTTACTTTTCCAATGCTCATTTTGCAAGGTCACATGGCACCTATGTTGGAGTATTTGGAGGAAAGGTTGTGTTCACACTTCTTTTGTGATTGAAATCTAGAGAAGCCTTGGGAGGCATTCGATATAGGATTCATTTCTACAAGTTGTGTGGAATATTGGCCGCTCTTTTATTCTCTCACAAATATGGCTCAAATGGAATCCTACGATCTTTTAGGAAAGTAACTTGATGATTCAAAAAGTATGCTAGAGGGTTGTTGTCATGGTTCAAGAGATTGTACAAGATAAATGTGAAATATCCCTCCTTTTGGAGAAGGGGGGTGAAGAGACAGTGAAGAGTTTAGGTTTGCAAGGCCTAGTGTCGAGATCCCCTTGTGTGAGGAGGTAGCACTAATCCATAAAGAAAAATGAGATAGAAGGTCAATGGTCCCCTCCTTGAGATGATATTTAAAGATTAATACAAACGGTTCTTCTATAGGAAATCTTGGATATGCTAGGATTGGTGGAGTTGGAAGGGATAGCTCTGGTAAGGTCATTGATCGTTCTTCTCCATTTATAAGGGGTGACAAAACTAATAACCTCATGCAAGGAATGATTATTCTTTATATTATTGAAAGAGATTTTTCTCTTTGTTGGCATAAGATCATTTGAAAGTTAGGTTCTCAAATTTTAGTTAATATGTTGAATGAGTAGAAGTTGCATGGATTTAACTAGCATCTAGCCTTTGTGGCTAGATAGATTCTTAGATTGAGTTACATGCTAGATTTTATCTCCTTTACTCATATCCCATGAGAGTGGAATACGGTTGCTAATTATTTGGCCAAATGGGCTTCTTGAGAATGTAGAGATTGGTAGATTGGAAGTTGGGAGCAATTATCCTAGGATTATTCCCAAGGGCTAGATACGATGATTATTTAGGATATGGTTGGATGATGTTATTCATTTGGCCAAAGTTTTTGGGGGTTTTCTCTCACTCTGTGGATGGTTGATGATTCTATATATTTTTCTATTGCTTTGGGTAACTTTTAAGGACTAGACTTTCTTTGTATGATTGGTTACTATTGATTCAATAAATTTATACCCTTTTATTAAAAAAAAATAGTAGGGTTAAAAACTATTAATATCTTTAATATTTCAATTTTTAAATTTTAATTTATTTTTTCATTTGAAAAAATCAAATGCAATTCTTACTCCCTATGGAAGCCCTCCTTTTATTTTATGTTTTTTAATTTTTTTTATTTATGTGTAAAATAATATTATAATTTAATATCTCTTTTGTGAAGTCTTTATTTTTTCAATAAATTCATTTATATTTAACATTGTTAATAATATATTATTATTAACATAATAGTAAATCATTATATATTATTAGTAATAATATATTTATATAATAAATAATAATATAAATGTCAATTACTATTATTAATAAAAATAATAATACATATTAATTATTTATATATTAATTTATATAATAATATATAATTATTAATAGTAATATATGAGGCTCATTGAATAGTGTGATCATTAAGTGGTGGCATTGTTGTTGTGGTCACCAGGGTTTAAGTTTCTCTAGGCTATTCTGATCACATGCACTATTCCTTCTCTAATCCAATATGCTTATAACTTGATAATAATAATAATCTATTACTATACTATATGTAAATATATTATTATTATTTATGATATAAAATATTATTATTATATGATTTTTAATATTATTATTTATATTATAAAAAAGTAATATATTATTTATTTATTTATAAGTAAGGAAGGACTCCTAGGGGAAACTCCCTTCGTATTACATGAAAAAAGAGAGGTACATTAGTTTGCACAAAGCTAGGCTTTTCAAGCCTCTAGATAGATTAGACTATTGGCCAGACCATTGAATCTTATAGATTGTTCAGGGGTTAAGAGATTAGCATAGTTGCATAAGTAGAAATGAAAGGTTAGTGACTTCCTTTTGGCAACAACCGTGTCAAAGTCCCCCTTGATTCCCATGATGGAATTGATTACATCCTCACCTGTGAATTTGTAATCTGAAATAGATGTTTTATTTGATCCTTTGGGATCTCTTGTAGACAACCGTAGAAAATCTTGACATCCTTTTTATTTTCCATAGTAGAATATCAACCTCAGATAGAGCCTAGATTATCGGCTACCTATGGAAAATATATATCCCTCCATTGGGAAGCATTGTTTACCTTGAGAATGACAACTATCCCAAGATTGCAGATTGCGACTGGAGCCTCAAGATCTTCTATCATGCTTGCATCTATTTGTATGGGACATTCCAATCCTTTATCACTCTCTATATCAGACTTTAGGGTTGCTTTGAGGCTAGCCAATTTATTGACCCTACTAGTAGAGACGATAGGTGCATCCTGAACCGCACCACTATTTCCCAAAAGATTTGCTACTTGATTCGATTCCCCATCCGTGTGGCAGATCAAAGTCACGTGCACCTCGTGCATCAATTCTCTTAATTTTCTATGCCTTAAGCTAGAGATCCCATATCCCAATCTGTCCTTTTTTAATGGTTGTTAGTACAACCAAGGAGTCACATTCCATTTCAAGTTCTGATAATCCCTAGTCTTTAATCATTTGTAGCCCGCACAAAATGGCTACGATTTCGAACGTGTTATTTGTTGTCTCATCTAGTTTTGTTGGCATTTCCCATATAAGATCTTTGGTGTTGTTTTTTATTAAGGAACTAGCAACTCTGTTACTTCATATACCTATTTTGACTTCTGGCTAAATATTCTTTTGTTCTTCTTTTTCCATATGTTCCAAATGATGATGGTTTGGTCTACCATCCTGTGGCTCCAAAGGACACTTTTTCTCTTGTGGCCAACTTAGGAACTATTCATTAGGTTATCTTGGCAATGACTTATCCACCCTAGTTTTTGAAACAACCAATTCCAGCATCTGCCAGCGAACATACAATTCAAAACGAGATGATCAATTCTTTCCTTTCCAGCTTTATGTAGAACACACCACTTAGAGCCTTCTATTCCTTGAATCTTTTTCAGTTTGTCACCAGTAAGAATATGATGGTATAGAGCCATCAATGCGAAGGTTCCTGCTTTAAGAAGAACCCATTTACACAACATAATTTTTGAGGCCATTTATTCTCCATTGTAGAAGTTTGAATTTGGTAACCTAATTATACACTGTATCGACGAGATTCAGTGCCACATCATATGATCTTGTCCCTTTCATTATTAATGCGTATAGTCCTACCTTCAAGAACTTCCCTTGAACATTGTTTGACATTGTCATCAATCGAAAGAGTGTTGAACATTGGAGTTAATCTCCAAGTGCCTAATTTAATTTTTCATATACTTTGTTGTTTGCTTTCTGTAGACACACAAAATTGGAATAATTCATTCAATTAGGTCATATTCATCCATTCAGCAAATAAATCAAGTTTATTTATCAATCTCCTAAAGTCATCAATTTAAATTAAATAAATCAACTTGATCCTAACATCACCCTCCTTGATTAAATAAATCAATCCTTTATTTAATTAAGTCTGAAATCACCTTTCATCCCTTTTTGATTTAAATAAATCAAAATATTCAAGTCAAAGGGGTCAAAGCATATAATAATCATTAAGTTAATCTAACCCTGATTAACCTAATCTAACTACCCATCACATCCTCTAGATTTTCCCACTTGCACCAATAAATCAATTTATTGATTTATTCAAATCAACATTTTCCATCAACATGGCATCTTTGAGGAATATTCACTCAAGTTTGAATTCAAAATCAAGTAGACATGTACACCCAACAAAGCATTTATGAGCTCTTACATGGCTCTTACATGTCCCTTGCAAAGGTCAAACTCAACATTAACTCTCAAATTCAAATTTGAATCTCCCCCTCTTGGGAACATTGAACAAGACTTGCACATTCCTCAACCACTCATAAGTTGACAAGTGGCTTCATCTCATTGGCCAAATCTTTATTCCAAATTGCTCTCTCATAAGCATTCTTTCAACTTGAGAATCTTTAAATAGAGGCATTATCTTTCATCAAATCATACAAAAAGTTTATGCAATGTCACTCTCTTCAAGTGAGAACTGATTTTGTCCACTCCACAACTTTAGCATTTCATCTCCATAACTTGATCCACAAATCCTATGCAAAGTCACTCTCTTCATTTGAGGACTGATTTTGTCCACACCATCTTCATATCATATTCATATCAATTTCATCGTTGAGCTTAGCAAAGGATTGAGAAAGGGCTATTTTTCACAAGAGCACCAATCCACTATGGGATAGGATTCATTTCTTGTTTTATATGCCTAGTTTTTCTTATAATTTGTTTCCATTTTAAAGCGTGATTTATTATCTCATAGGAGCACTATGGTATTTGCATAGTTTGAATTAACATGCTAATGTGTTTTGAAGTTTGAGCTGTTTTTCGGATTTGTGGTGCTCACATATGGTTCTAGAAGGAGGGCGATGCTCTTAGATATGCATTCATTTAAGTATTTGATTCTTTTAATGGATGTTATTAAAAAAATAAATTTTCCTCTATTGATCAACATTAGCGTTCGATCTTTTAAAATCTGTCAATTGATATGATAAAAATTAATGCACCCAACATGGTTGTGCATAAGTTTGCATTTGTTAGGACTGCAGGTATGTCTAATAACTGTGGGTGTGTTACTTATGCTGTCTAGTAGCCTTTAATTCTACTAGTCTTATTGCTTATATTTTGATATATGTGAGTATTTCCCAATCGCCCACTTTTATTGTAAACGCTTATCAGTCCTAATTTGTTTTAGCTTTCCACATAGAAATCATAGTGTGCATGTCAGGCATCCCAAATTAAAATTATTGGTTTTTGGTTTTGTCTTTACCTTGTTCACATTATTGTTCCACTGCCTTAACTGGTGTTGCTCAAGGCATCTCTTTTCCTTGACAAAGGTCATATTGGATGGTTATTTCTTCTGAAAGAAGGGGCAAACCTTCAATATTTCTTTTAGTTTCAAGCTTCTCCATCGCGTGCTACCTTTTGTAATGCAAATCCTTTCATTATAAAACAATGGCTATTAATCCTCCATTCCCTTTTACTGTTGGTTTTGGAGAAATTTTGTAATTGAAGTGTCGCTTTCCAACTCCACCAGGCCCACACCATGTATCAAAAATACTGATGATATTCTGTGATCATAATAGTCTGTGTGACTTGCATTTCTTCAGGCATTCTGGCATATAGGATCTGCATTGTTATTGTAGGCAAGGGGCGTAATCATTCAAGGCTAAAGAATGGTGAATATGTTTCTTTTCATGTGACTCCATCAACTTTGTTATTGGGCTAATGGTGGTGTTTGCAGAGGGCGAGTTGAGCAGGGCCATCCATATCCATTTAATCTCCTCCTCCTCCCTTTTCTCCTTGCCCCCTCCAACTAGCCTCCCAATCACATTCTTGTGGACTTCACACCTGCACTACACTATACACACGCATCCATATTGAGTATTTGATTTACCCTAAGCATATCTCTGAGGGTGACCATGAGAGACCCGTGTTGTGGCTTGACCCGAACTGAACTATGATCTACATAGAAATGATAGGCATGAGAATCACTGCTTTGGTATTGTGTTCTCAGAATGTATGGCTGCAAAAGTCTTTATATGAGCTGATTGCGATTTAGGGGTGCTTTATCATTTTATAGTGATTTGAGCTATACAAAAAAATCATTATGTTGATACACAGAGAGGTGAAGAGATTCTTCTGTACACGTTAAGTAGATTATGACACTTGTTGGTGATAGTGGTCCAGAACTGCATCATAAATGGAAGACCAGACCAGACAAATCACAATAGATTGTGTGTTATCTTTGTAGACATGTAAAATTAACATTATGCATTCAATCAGGTTCATTCGTCAAGGTTCCACATTAGGTAAATTCATCAATTAATCAAATTCACCTTCATTCATTTATCAGGTAATCTCATTAATTTCCATCTCCTAAGGTCATTCATTCAAAATTATATAAACATTATCATCAACCTTCTAATCAAATAAATCAAACATCATCCCTTTAATTAAATAAACAAAAACTTTATTAAAATAAATCTCCAAATCCATATTTCATCCTTTTCTGATTTAAATCAATCAAATATTTAAGTCATGAAATTCAAACTCACCTAATCATCATTAAGCTAACCTAACAATGATCAAATACTAATCCTAACCACTTGCACAAATAAATCAATTTATTGATTTATTAAAAGCATCATTTTCACTCAACATGGCATTTATGGGGAATATTCCCTCAAGTTTGAAAAACATGACAAGTTGATTTGTCCCTCCAACATTGCATTTATTTCTCATTTTCTTGTACCCCTCTCAAAATTTATTACCCAAATTTGAATTTGAAACTCCCTCTCATGGGCACACTTCCCAAATCTTGCACATCCCTTGGCCTATCACCACTTGACAAGTGGCCTCTTCTCATTGGTGGATCTTTAGTCCCACATTCACCCATTTGGCCAATCTCTTATCAATAAAATCTATAAATGAAGGCCTTAATCTCTATTGTGCCCTTAGCACACACGCCCCATTCGAAATGGGGACCCTCTTTTCTTTCACCTTGTTGGCTCATTTTTGTCACCGCCTCATTTTGTGTGGCCCCCCCTTTTTGGTGTCTTGGGTGCTCAATATTGCTTTAAAAAGTCCTACCATAAATTGACCATGCCCTCCACCATTAATTTTGTTGTGTTCTGGCGCCTCGCAGAGTCCCTCTTACAGTTTGACCCTACCAATAGCCCCGGGCCTGGCCGTTCGGGGTTCCCTCGTCGGGTTTCCCAGTTGAACTTGCCGTTCACAGCAGTGTCCGCTCCGCATCCTACCAAACCTCGGGGTCTGAACCCCCTATTGCTGTCTGGTCGAAACTTGTAGAAATATTCAAAATGGTGTCCCGCCCTTCGGACCCCAAACCCCGGAGTTCTGATTCTGGGATTTCGACCGTGCTTCGCCATCGCTCGACGGTGAAACTTTCGTTGCGCCCCGCCTCCCAAGTCCTGCCACCGTTTTAGACAACTGAAATCTGCACAACCCTGACTGTTGTTGGGTCCTCTGGGCCCGACCATCTGAAATTTCGAGTCCGGTATTCCATGATGGTTTCATTGTCCTAACGGTGGATCTCTGGCAGAACTCTGCCCTATGGGCCCCGGTTCTCCTACCGCCATTGACGACATTTGAACTCACCAATTTTTTTGCTGTTGTATGTGCATTAAATACGAGCATTAATGGCAGTTAGGGGTGTAAAATACCCACTCTGACCCATCATTATCATTTCATAGGATTTCAAAGTGATTGGAGAACTTCATTGTGGAGCCCACCATCTTCGACACTATCATGCTCGTCGCCCTCAGCATCATTTCGTTGACCGTAGGTAGATCCCACGTCTCCCCGCATTGCGTGTTCAATGTAGGCCATCCATTCACCCTCCCAAGCATTATTTTCATGATTTCTAAGGATTTAAATAAGTAGCAAATGATAAGAAGGTGTGAAAATGATAAAACACGGCATTGCGCACAAAACCCACGTGTTAAAAACTTGAAGAACCTTCTACGATGCCCTCCTCACCAATCCAGAGTTTCTCCACACTGTGGTTGTTCTTCGCATAGGGAAAACCTCCTCTTTAGCCCTGAGACTTGCCTTCGTCATCTGTGATAAAACTTTGAACAAACATGTGAACAGCAATATCACCTTTTGGGCCCATCCCATTGGACTTCCCTGTTCGGAAGTCACCCTGGATGCCGCCATTTCAAAACTACAAACTCTCCCTGACCTCCTGACCAGCGGAGCCCGACCTTCTCCTCGCCATGGGAACTTCAAACTAAACAAATGACCTTTGGGTCTCTCGGGCCTGGGACCCCAGGGTTCCGTGAGTGTTTTGCCATCCTCCACGATGAATCTCGCCCGACGTCCCCCCTGCGAACTATGCCTTCCTATTTGGTACTTCTGGCAATTTAAACTCATATCATCCTTTTGATCTCTGGGCTCCAAAGCCCCGTTCGCCATTGGAATGCCACGGGAACAACTAACGCCCTCCTCCTTGCTGGGCTCTGGTGATTGGGACTCCTTCCCTCGCCTGTCGTTCCAAACAGAATTCTCGCCCCATCCCTCCGAGATCCAGGCTACACCCTCTCGATCACTGCCAAACTCAGAAGATTGAATCACCACGAGGAACCCTTGTCCTGGGTCCAGTCCAACTCCTAGCCATCGGTGAAACTTGTGAATCTTAGCGAAAACACATAACACCGGGCTCTTACTGTTGGGTTGCTCCTTCCGGACTTCCATCCGACGTTTGCTGTCCCGAACGGCGAAGGGCGAATGCCTTCTCGGTGCCGCTGGTCCAAACCCTCAAAAGAAAAATGACATACAGCTGGCTGCCCTTTGGCCCTTCAGGCCCCGGACCCTAGAGTTTCGTATCCAAATTTTTGTTTGATATCTACCATTCCAAACTGCTATCTCTTGACAGCTTTCCGGCCTATGATTTCTGAACTCTCCTAAATTGATCCAAACGAGCCCAAATCTGGAATCTAATTTCGACCCACATGTTGAATTTCGATGCTCTTCATCGTGAACCTTTTGAAATACTAAAATTTGACCAAAGGGAGTCTCTAGGAGCCTTCTACCATGTTTTCCCTTCCAAATAGCATTCATGTTGAGGAAGTCCGGCCCTCCAAGCCTGAACTCTCCAAATGCTCTTAATCAAAAGTTCAAATAACATATGGGGATAAAGGTCATGATATGCTTAATTGATGTTTTGAAATAAATATTGTTTTCAAGGTATTAGATAATGTGAGTGCTTTTATGATCAATTGTGCTAACTATGCCCTTGTTTGCAGAATATATGAAACCAGGTGCAGGACCTTTAGGGGCATCTGCCGAAAAGGACAAGGGGAAGAAGTTAGGAAGGACCCCTCGTGGTAAGGAAGACAAGGACTAGATAAAGTACCAATTCCAGGGTGAGCCTCTCCACTTAAAAGTCACCACAGATTGGAAGGAGATCACTAACACCAACATAGGACAGGTCGATATTGATGAATTTACGCAAACGGTCAAGGTCAACCTAACAACAAAGAATGCAAGATTGATAAGACAGAGTGGAATAGCTAAGGCTACTGGATTCCCTCCATCTCTCATGGCCCCCAAATTGGTCATGGCTTGTCGGGAAGCATATCAGGCCAACACAAGAACAATCGTTGATAAAGAGGGAAATATTTTCGCTGACATGTCACCTGAGGGGATCACAAAGACCTTCCATATTCCCTAATTCCAACAGATGGAGGTCCCCACCATAGAAGAATGTTAGGGGGCATGGGATGATAATCCGGGTGGCTGTAAGAAGTCAATAAATCTACATTGGCTCAAGGAAAGATGGGGTAGCGCTGCGAAAGTTCCTTAGGAACTCTTCTGCAGTGATTTCCACGAAGATTACCATGACCTGGTAACCATCTTGAGCAAGATTGGGGGCCTTCTTGCGACTGCCTACTTTCAAGAATGGATGGCATACTTTGTTGAGCAGATCCTGCGTGGAAACAAGGACGTCACAACAAAGGCTTCGTTCTACTAGGGAGGAATCATAAGCAACTGCTTCCATGAGTAGTTTATCAACATAAAGAAGAGCTCCAAAATTTATATGACTTCCTATCTTTTCTATTCCTTGGCGGATTGGAGATAGTATAGCAGGTTGTTTGTGGCACCCGATCAGGACCAGAAGTGAGGACTCAAAGCCTATGATAGATATCCGCAGCTCCAGTACTGGAACTTCAAAAGGGATTACTGCAGAGTAAACGATGCCTTCATTGACCACATTATTAGGATGATTGCTGGGGACTTCGAGATGAGGGTCTCCCATAGTGCAAGGCACTTTTGAAATAGTATGCCTTTCTCTACATCCAATATCTGAAGTTCACGTATATCCGTGCCCAAGGCTTCACTTAAAGATCAAATAGGCTGCCCCGATACCCCAATGACCGAATAATCCTCCTGGAGATTTCTCGGCAACTCCAACACCTACAAGAAATCTTCAGTAGCAAACATATAGCAGGGATCTCCTATCCCATGACCCTTGGCCAGGGCATGTACCGACTGCAAACTTCCCAGTGTGCTGGTAACTCTGAGAAAGAATTGAAGGATTACCATTTCTACCTACCCACTGCTCGCCCATGGATGGACCCGCATGGCCACGTCAGGAAGGCGCTGGGGCCAGTATATGCCTATCTCCACCACATTGAGGAATTCTGGGCCGATTGCTAGGATGATAAGGAAGTGCGTGCAAGGCACTACATGCGAATGACTATATAATTCATAATAAGGGTCCAGCCATTCCCCGTACCAGACCAAGTTGAGGAGGATGAGGCCACCATAATGCATCCCAGGTACCCTGTAGTCACCAACCTCCCAATACCATCAATTGAATGGGATGAACAGGAGGTCGATGACCTAGATACCATAACCCAGCCAATCTTAACTCATACCAAGGAGTGGATCGATGGGCAGGTGGATCATTTAAAGCAACAAGGAGTAATCTTGACTTATGAAGGGCTCAAAAGTCAGCCAGGTGCCACAGAGGATGTTGCTGCCACCACTTCAACTGGTGGGAGCTCCAAGTCTCCTCCGGTCACCAGATCCAAAGAAAGAAAAGGAACAAAAATTGAGCAGTCTCCAGACCCTAAGGCCTATGCAAAGAAAGAAATAGGAGGCTGACCTCCCAAAAGGCTCAAACAGGCAGGGAGTACTGAAGAACAACCTTTAGCCCAAGAGAAAGAAGTAGAGGGTACAGATCAATTGCAGCCTCCCTTAGCTCTCTCTGCCCCTCCTGTTGCACTACCCACCTCCCTGGCTATGGTTACTGCATCCCCGCCGGTAGTGGACATTTCTGTCCATCTTGCTCTTTTGCCTCCGGCTGAGTCTGTGATAGATATTGACTCCTCTTCCACCATGACTTCTCCCCCTTCCTCTACTGCTATGTCACCAATCACATCACTCCCTCTGGCAATAATAACCGCACCTATTCCCACTACCACTATGCCCGAGGCTCTTTCAAGGCACATGTAGAACCTTCCCCCGGAGCTCTCCCAGATCTTAATGGATCTGACTCTCTAAGCAGCCCTTGTGCAAGTCCTTGCTACTGCTCAACCTTCACAACCACTGACAGGGCCACCGACTATGGAGGCCACCATGCTAATCTCTAAGGAGTGGGAGGAACGAGAGAGGGATGCCTCGAAGCCTATTGAGGAGGAGGCTGATGAGTACCACAACCACCCGGAGTATGAACACTGAACCATCAAAAGGGTGGCTTATGAGGGGGACAAGACGGGCTCTTCTGAGAGTGGGGATGAGGAAGATGGCTCAGGTGCTAAGGAAATCATACCAACCTTTGATGATGACCTTGATGAGGAAATGGCACAAAAGCTGAAGGACATTGGGGCAGAGGCAGAGGGGTTACCCCATGATGAAGGGCAGCCACCAAAAGAACATCAGCAAAAAGATTTAACTAAGGGTGAAACACGTGTCGTCAGAAGCCCCGAGGCTGAGTGTACTAAGGAAAAGAAGGAAGGAGAAACAACAAGAAAAGAAAGTCCCATTTAGAAACCATCCACTGAGCTTCCTATCAAACACCTCGTATTTGTCCATGACTCCGATGAAGAGGAGGAAGATGCTGCCAAAGAGAAAGAAAAATTGCTAGAGGGAAAAAGAGCGAAAATCTTGGCCTTGACTGAGAAGGGCGAGGGTGACCATTATTCACCCAAGGGGAAATCTGCTGTGCCCAAGTGGTTGGAGAAGCAGCTTGAAAGAAAAACCCCTATGCTGAAGGACCCAAGGGCAAGGTTAGAGGCCATCTTGGCTTGAGCCCAAATCATGACGAAGAAGGAGAAGAAGCCCAAGGTCTGATCTAGGGTAACAATGGATGCTTCTAGCTCTCGAGCGGCATAAATTACAATGCCCACAATTGGCCAAGCTAGGGAAAGTTATAACATCTCCACCATCAACTTGGGAACCGCCACCAAAGAGTAGAAAGTTAGGCACCTTGAGGAGTTAGTGGCTATAGTGGTGCATCTGATAAAGTAGGATAAAATTTCGAAGGATGAGCTCAAGGAAAATGTCACCACCTTAACAAATTACATACAACAATGGTCTTCAGTAGATGACCTACCTACCACATCCACGGCCGCACCTCAGTTGCTTTCCAAAGAGCAGATCAATAAGATGGAAAGAAGAAGGAACTTGGAGAAGACCACGGAGGACTGGTTCCGATGAGTCTCATACGTCAGAAACATGGGGATTAGCCGTCTGTGTGAATAGCCAACAAGTTCTTGGACCTGATGCAGTCTCTGGAGAGCACAAGGAAGCTCTGCACAGATTTCCCCGCAACCTACAACTCCACCTTTCCAAGGATTGAAGCTATCCTTTAGCTTCCTAAAGCCACGTGGGAGAAGAAGCTTTCATTTAAGAAAGAAGATCACTGGCTGATTGATGTGTGGTGCTGAGACTTTGACAACCAGAAGGAGAGGCTAGAACAAATCATGAGCAAGGTGGATCCAGACATTGAATGGATCAAATAAATCTAGGAAAAATGTGCTCGATACCTTAAGATGATGATAGATTTTGATATGCCCACTATGCAAATGGATCTGAAAAAGATAAAACCCTACTTCTAGGAGAAGATGAAGGACGGGATGGCTAGAGAAATCACAATAGAATTCTTGAGTTTTGCTGCTTGTGCCTTTGATCAATCAGAGTTGTTCAGAGACCAAGGCTCAAAGTATGATAAGGATTGGAAAAGGCTAGAGGATAATGCAAAGGAATGGAGCTACCAGGCATTGCGTTATGAAATCATCAAGATAGACAAGCTCCAGGTAATCATCCTTAAGTTCATAGAGTACACAGCTTCCAAGGGATGGGAGGGTAGCCTGACTAAAGATGAAGAACTTCCTAAAGAGTAGCTACAGTGAAAACAACAATTGGCTAAGGGACAACAGAGCTATAGTGTCGTCAGCAAAATGACAAAATAGGGAAGAGACAAAATGTAATTTTAAATTATGATATATTTGGGGGTAGGTGAAACCCTATTTTGTAATGAATCTTGGCCACACAATAGGAATTAATCTTGGCTATTCATTGAATCTTTTGGAGACTATAAATAGGGCTCTCCTCTCATTTGCAAAGGGAGAGTTGAGTTGTTGTAAAGACATGCTATAGAAATTTATAAAAAAAAAGGCATTGACTTGGTGTATTTTCTTAGTTTCTCTCATGTCACTTGATTCAATCTCCAATGTTAGATGTTTAACTTAGGTTTTATTGTCATTTAGTTAACTGTTCTTTTGCTTAGGATAGATTTTAGGAACGCTGTTAGGTGATTATGAAAATTCTTGCCATGTTGATTTCTTTGTCCATACTTTTTGTTGTTTACTGATGGTAGATAGCTATGTAAAGTTAGCCTGGACTTGAATTCAAAGCTGCTCAAAAACATCCATCTTTGATTCATGCATGTACATGGTGAATAAAGGAAAAAGTATCTGAAGACCTTAGAAGATAGCACAATTTCCATGATACTGTGAAATCTCTGGTTAAGTGGGATATTGTTTTGAGAAATTGTCCATTGTAGGAACTCCATTGTCACTATTCACAGTTAGTTGCAGACTTAAGAACTTTCCCTTTTGCTTGCCTTTTTTCTTTTTTTCTTAATAACTAACCGATGCTAAGGTTCATTACACATTGTAAAGTTGAATCCAACAACAAAATAAAGTCCAATACTATTGTTTGAACCTCAGCTAATGCATAACAACTTTCCATCTTAAGAACTCTATTTCAAGATCCAACTTCGACGCTTTGTAACCCATCCATAAGACCACCTTGTGATTCTAGCAAATCACATCAAACAACTGAAATATTCCAAGCATTGTCAAGACCTGACATTAGAGACCTCGGGATAGTGTTCTGCAATCTGATTGTGGAAGATTGTTTTTCAAGAGAGGTAGTGCACCTACGCACTACCTGTGTTGAGAAGGGCATAAAAAACACATCAACAGAGTTGGCGCTAGAATGAGGGTTGACGGTGGAAGTACCAAGTTAAGGGTTAAAAGTGAATCTACATCGAATTGGATCATTTTCCCTGGAAATATTTCAAAGAGTTCTACGGTCAACACCAAACAAGGAAGAATTTGAAGAATTGCAGCCTCCTACAAGGGTAAAGCGAGCTAAAGGAAGTAGCATTGCCTCTTCCTCTTCCTCCATTCCATCCACCTACATTCCACCCTCACCTTCATTTGGCTAGCCTTCGTCTTCCACCCAACCATCTCAAACTATATTTGCACCTCCTGTCTCTAGAAGCCAGGGGATTGCTCCTCTCCCAGCCCTCCCAGCCTAGGGCATAGTCTAGTCAGCTGCAGCTCAAGTACAGTCCTAGATTGCTGTTGTATTGTAGATATAGCCCCAAATTGCTATTCTCCAATAGCAGATAACACCTCCAACACCCTCCATGGCTTGGTTAGCACATAACCCTTCGCTGATACATTTCGCTACCTACAATGATATGCCCAAGAACCCGGAGGGCTATTGTTCGAAGTTTCATCCATGCGACCTACAAAAAATAGCTAAGGAGCATATCAAAATATTTGAGACAATGATTACCAAAATGCGAGTTGACCATGAGGATGTTGCATGCCACCTCTTTCCACATTCGTTGGGGGAAGAAGCTTTCTATTGGTACATCAATCTACCAAGGGGATCCATTACCTTGTGGACTCTAATGAAGAATGCCTTCCTACAGAAATACAAGATCCCCATCAGCCCTTCAGAGCTTTACCAGCAATTCATGTCTGTCAGAAGGGAATTCAATGAACCTATTGGCTCCTTCAATGACCTCTTTCATCGGGCCTACACAAGGCTCCAAGACCCGTACCTTCATAATGATGTCACAGCTCTCCTAGTCTACTATGAAGCATTAGACAACCTCACCTCGGCTTTGGTGAAAAGGATGCAACAACCACCCGCCTCGTTGGTGGCGGCCTATAAAGAGGCTGTTGTTGCTAGTGTGGACTTGGGGCAAAATATCTCTGGCCCGCTGCCTTCTCTGGGGCCAGTAGCTCACCCGATGCAGATTCAGGGGATTAACCAGGCATTTGCTCATCAAACCCCTCTTATGAACCAAGTACCTCAGCTGCCTATGGTACCACACCCAGGGCAGCCATTGAATTACACGCCTCTCGCGCCTTCCTATTTACAGCCCCAGCAGTAGTATAACTATTCTCAGGTGGCTCCACAACAGCAACCGTATTCCCAGCAACCCCAGGCACCATTGTACCTATTAGGACAAGAGTTTTCTCTAGCTTATCAGAATTAGCCAGCAGCCCCACCCGCTTTTCTCCAAAATTCGATGTTGTCGCCTGGGAATGGGACTGAGAAAGACAAGATAGAGGAACTGACTAAAATGATAAAGAAAATGTCCACGGAAATGACACACCTAAAGAATCAGAATAACCAGTTATAGGCCTCCCAGCATAATTTCCAAGCTAATCTTAACCGGGAAAACCGAGACAATAGGGATAGTAGGGATAATCGAGAAGTAGGCACTTCCTCTGGGTAGAACTATGATAGGGGAAAAATGCCCATCAGAATGCAAAAATGAGACCTTCTCAAAGGAAAAATCGCATGTGGAGCACTAAGCCCAATAATGGAGGAGTCCCTACACCTTTCGCCCAACTGGCAAGTAATGAAAAAATGACTAACGAAGTATACCTTGCCGAGGCAGCCTTGTCTGGATGGTGTCAAATCCATAAAACCAATAGACATTCTGAGTTGGATTGTTCTGAGTTCCAGACAGCTGCTGAAATATTCCAAGTGGAGGTACAAAATGTAGTTGACAATGCCGGTTGTAGGGACATCGTCCCATCCGAGCCATATGATTCCTCCTGTCTCGTGGTTAATCAAGCACCGTTTCTGTGATGTGACCGTAATGAGCCCAAATTCGAGCCCACTCCTGTTGAGGGTGAAGAAGCACAAGAGGTAAGTAATGAACAAACTTTGGCTCAGTTCTTTGATTCAGTAACTAATGGTATGGTAGATGAAGAAGAGCCATTTGTAGATGAGGTCCACATGTTCCATCAAAGGTCGACTCCCTGCTTCCTTAGGAATAGACAGGCGGGTAGACCTTTTACAACTTCTACCCCACCAAACAATTTTGCCACTCCGCCTGATCTTAATGCCAGCAATAACCCTGGACTTCCTCATATACCTACCCAATACCTCAATAAGAATGGATCTCAAAACCAATCAAAAAATCAGCCTCAAGGCCAATCCCAAAATTTGTCTAGTCAAACGAAGGTCCAACCTCCTAGTTCTACCATAGGCCAAGCCTTTAGTTCAAAAATTGAACAAATGGGTAAATATGTAGCAAAAAAGTTCAAGAAGGTAAAAATCAGTTTGTTAGCCTTTGAATTACTCAAAGTCCCTACTGTAAGGCATGCCTTCTTTAGGGTTCTTAATGGGACTCCATCCTCCAGTATGACTCTGGAAATGTCAGCCAAAAGAGTAACCTTTTGAAGAGCCTAGGATGGAACTGGAGAAATAGGATAATGCTAGGAAAAGGAAGGATATCCCTGAAAATCAACTTGTGAGTAAACAAATTGAAAGGGAACCAGAGTAGGCTAATTGGTAGATTTCCAAGGACCAGCCATTTAGCAGACTAGGGATATGGGCAATGATAAGAACAAAGGTTAGATAGCTCACATGGACACACCTACAGGCATCTTCTAGGGAAGACCGAAAACTCCCCCTTTCCTAACCACCATTAGGATCTTTGGGAAGAACCTGCATAACTGCCTGCTCGATTCAGGAGCGTCTACCAATGTTATGCCCTTGGCAGTATGCAAGGCTCTTGGAATCACTCCCATGCTTTCAAGAAGGAAGGTGACCTAGCTGGACAAAACAGAGATCAACATTATGGGAGAAATAAACCGTATCCCGATGCAGATTGCTATAGACCCACAGATACAACATGTTACTGATATTCAAGTGGCTGACATTCCTAATGCATATGGAATCATCTTGGGAAGGAAATTCACCAAGGCACTGAATGGATATAACACCACAGACCTTTTACACATGTGGCTACTATGGAAGGGGCTGCCAAATCAAATCTGTATCGACCGTGAACCCCGTATAAAATACATGATTACAAAGTACAATAATATCAATGAGGTGTTGTTTGCCGAGACTGACCTAGGGAATTACTGCCCTTTTTCCTACCAAAATGAGGTTGTGCTTCAGGAAGAATGTGCAGATGAAGTGTTATTAGTGTTGTGTAGTCCTTTGACCGATTCTACACAAATGCCCCTAGAAATAGAAATATTGATAGAAGCTAATGATGAGTTTGATAAGGACAACAACTTGGGACTACTCAGTGGTTTCCAAGAATTCATTAAAAAGTGTGCAAGGGATCAGCTCAACCTAGGGGCCCGAATGAATTTATAGGATCACTTGCTACCAAATTGGTGTAGGGTTCACAATGCTGCCCACTCCGAGTTTGATTGTTGCTTGTGTCAAGCAATAGTTGCACATGTTAAAAAATTAGCTACTCCTTAGATAGAAACGCCAAAGGAGGCACCAGCAGAACCACCTGTTGATCAATGCATTGAACCGGAAAATTCCCCTAAGGTCACAGGGCCAGCCACCCAGCTAAAAGGGAACATAAGCTTAATCAGTCCCAAAGACAAAGAACCCTCTACATGCTGGACAATTCGATTTGACAGATCTAAGTCCAAGCAAGGAGACAAAGCTGGGTTCGAACTCATTAGCCCAACGGGTAAGACATTTCTAGCTACCCATAGATTGCAATTCTATTGCACCGATAACATAGCAAAACATGAGGCCTTAGTCTTTGGCCTTCTCATGGCCTTGAAGAAAAATGTAAAAATGTTGCAAGTTTTTGGGGATTCGGAGCTCATGGTTAAACAGGTCTGGAAGTTGTATTCCTATCATCTTGGGAAGGAAATTCACCAAGGCACTGAATGGATATAACACCACAGACCTTTTACACATGTGGCTACTATGGAAGGGGCTACCAAATCAAATCTGTATCGACCGTGAACCCCGTATAAAATACATGATTACAAAGTACAATAATATCAATGAGGTGTTGTTTGCCGAGACTGACCTAGGGAATTACTGCCCTTTTGCCTACCAAAATGAGGTTGTGCTTCAGGAAGAATGTGCAGATGAAGTGTTATTAGTGTTGTGTAGTCCTTTGACAGATTCTACACAAATGCCCCTAGAAATAGAAATATTGATAGAAGCTAATGATGAGTCTGATAAGGACAACAACTTGGGACTACTCAGTGGTTTCCAAGAATTCATTAAAAAGTGTGCAAGGGATTAGCTCAACCTAGGGGCCCGAATGAATTTATAGGATCATTTGCTACCAAATTGGTGTAGGGTTCACAATGCTGCCCACTCCGAGTTTGATTGTTGCTTGTGTCAAGCAACAGTTGCACATGTTAAAAAATTAGCTACTCCTTAGATAGAAACGCCAAAGGAGGCACCAGCAGAACCACCTGTTGATCAATGCATTGAACTAGAAAATTCCCCTAAGGTCACAGGGCCAGCCACCCAGCTAAAAGGGAACATAAGCTTAATCAGTCCCAAAGACAAAGAACCCTCTACATGCTGGACAATTCAATTTGACAGATCTAAGTCCAAGCAAGGAGACAAAGCTGGGTTCGAACTCATCAGCCCAACGGGTAAGACATTTCTAGCTACCCATAGATTGCAATTCTATTGCACCGATAACATAGCAAAACATGAGGCCTTAGTCTTTGGCCTTCTCATGGCCTTGAAGAAAAATGTAAAAATGTTGCAAGTTTTTGGGGATTCGGAGCTCATGGTTAAACAGGTCTGGAAGTTGTATTCCTATCATGACCGAAGACTTACAAACTATAGGCATAGGGTTTGGGATCTCTTGAAAGGCTTAGATGAATTCAATATATAATTGATCCCTCGTGTTCAGAATCGTACGACTGATGTCTTGGCTCAAGCGGCCAACACTCTACAACCCCTCTCTCTGTCCAGGCTCAAGAAATTCACTGTTGAGCTGACATCCACACTGTTAGTCCTAGATAATGTTACCCACTTGCAAGTCTTCAATGATGACAAACATATCCTTCAATTCATCACAAATTTTGATGTCTTCATAACTCAAATAATTGATGAAGTTGATCCACAGGAAGCTGAACTAGACATAGAAGGTGTTATTAACCTAAAAACCAACACAATCCCCAAAGGTATGGTTCAGTTGGAACACATATTTGACTTGGACCAGATCAGAGATCAGAATCAACAAACGAAAAAGGAGGCTATAAGCAACCAATGCAATGCTCACAACATTGGGACAACCAAGGAGATCAGGAATGTTTTTATCGGCAAGGTGTGCACGCCAGAGGAAAGGAATGGAATCACGGATGCATTGTGGAGGTACCATGATGTGGTGGCATGGAGTTACGAAGATTTAAAAATATATAACACTTTTTTCATTACACACACCATCCCTCTTAAGACGGAGGTGAGGCCATTCCACCAATGGCAGTGCCCTATCAATGCCTTGCTAAAACCTATTGTCTACAAAGAAGTACAAAAGTTGCTCTTAATAAGAATCATTTTTCTGATTAGGCATTCCACATGGGTGGCCAACTTGGTCCCGGTCAGAAAAAAGAATGGGGAGATTAGATTGTGTGTATATTTTTGCAATCTGAAACGTGCCTCGGAAGAAAGACAACTATCTAGTACCTTCATTGGATGAGGTGTTGCAGATCATCAACGACTCTCAGATGATGTTTTTCCTTGATGGATACTTCGAGTACAACTAGGTAATGGTACAGTATGAGGATCATCACAAAATGATTTTCACCACTAAGTGGGGGACGTTCGCGTACAAGAGGATGCCTTTTGGGCTCATCAACGCTGGCACCACCTTCCAATGCATTATGGATATCGCCTTCAAGGACCTGATTGGCAAGCACATAATCATCTACATGGATGATTTGACCGTGTTTTCTAAAAGGTGGGGTGATCACATTTCTAATTTATGCAAGGTATTTTAGAGATGCAGGGAGTTCGAGGTTTCTCTCAACCCCAAGAAGTGCATTTTCGGAGTGACTGAAGGTAGATTGCTCGGGCATATTATTTCAGAGTAGGGAATCTCCATAGACCCCGAGTGCATCGAGTCCTTACTCAAAATCCTGCCCCTAGGCAGCAAGAAAGAATTAAAATCTTTCTTTGGAAAGATCAACTTCATCCAAAAATTCATTACAAGTTTCACGAAGATTGTTAAACCTCTCAATGCTATGTTGAAACAAGATGCCAAAGTTGAATGGACACCCGATGCCAAACAATCCTTCGAAGAAATTAAATGGGCCATCACTGAGGCGCCTGTGTTAGTTAGCCCAAATTATCTGAAGCCTTTCTACATATACTCATTTGCTTCAGAGCATTCCTGTGCAAGCATGTTGACCCAGAAGGACAATGAAAGAAATGAGCATCCGATCACCTTTAGAAGTGCTCCCCTCAAGGATGTTGAATTCCGATATCACAACATTGAAAAGTAGGCATATGCTCTCGTCAGAGGGGTGAAGAAATTTAGACACTACATCCTACACAATAATGTTTTTTCCATCATCCCTGACCCAACAGTAAAAATGTTGCTCATGTAGAATGAATTAGGCAAATGAAGAGCTAAATGGGTTACCCTGCTCCAAGAATATGACATGGAGATCCAACCAATGAAGCTGGTGAGAGGATAGGCACTCACCTACACAATTGTTGAAACAGCTGTAGAAACTGGACCCGAACTCATTGTGTAGCAATACCAACTTGAGGATGTCTCCCCGAGAGAGTGGTACCAGAATGTCATCTATTATTTGCTGAACCATAAATGTCCGCCGCACCTGCAAGGAGTCCAAAAGCGGGCCCTGAGATTGAAGAGCAATGGCTACATGTTGCAGGGTTCCATTCTCTACAAGAAGAATCATGAAAGTATTTATTTAAGATGCCTTGGCAAGGGAGAAGCAGATCAAGTCTTAAGAGAGTTCCACAACAAATTTGGCACGGGCCATGGTTCTGGTTCTTCCACAGAACATCAGATATTGAGAGCAGGGTATTATTGGCCAACCGTCTTCAAGGATGCCCATTGCCATGTTCGTTCATGTCACACATGTCAGACCATTGCCACCAGGGAAAGGAATTCTATTGTTCCACTGCAGCATGTGCTGGAGGTAAGGCTGTTTACGCAATGGGGTCTCAACTTCATCGGTCCGGTAAGCCGTCCATCGTCTGTAGGACATAGGCACATTCTTACTGCTATTGATTATTGCACTAGATGAACATAAGCAATAGTATGTAAGCAATGCATAACTGAAGTAGTTACTAATTTCTTAGAGATTTTTATTTTAAATTACTTTGGTTGTCCTTATGCTTTGCTATGTGATAATGGACCTGCGTTTGCTTCATTGAAATTTTTTAGTTGGGAATTTGACTATGGAATTTCTCTTAAATTCTCATCTAATTACTACCCCCAGGGCAATGGCCTCGCTGAATGTATAAATAGAAAGCTAATTACCATAATAAAAAAGCTACTAGACAGAAATCCCAAGGCCTGGCATACCCAGCTCCGTTTCACCCTTTGGGCTGATCGCACTCGCCACAAGGTTGCCCTCGATGATTCCCCGTTCCACCTTGTTTATGGCCTAGAACCTATATTCCCCATCCATCTAAAGATTCCTACTCTTCAGTTCATCAATAATTTTTATGACGGAGGAGATTGTAGGGAACCCCGGTTAGCTGAGCTCTTGCATTTAGAGGAAGTCGGAGACCGTGCAATAGAAAATTTTTCCAAACATCAAGGCGTAGTTAAGAGATGGTTCGACCGCTGAGCCAAGATTAAGGCCTTTAGAATTGCATATTTGGTCCTGTGTTCGGAAAAGGCCCATGAAAAGAAAGGGGGACACAACAAATTCGACAAGCTCTGGCTTGGCCCCTTTCAAATAGATGAGATTTTGGGAGATAATGCCTTCCCCTTAAAGAACTTAACTGGTGAGAACGTCCCGCTGCTGGTCAACGGGCAGCACCTGAAGCATTACTTCCAGGCTTGAGCTTGTTCGAGCTCTTCATTGTAAATATTTGTACATAGGTTAGGGTAGTTTGCTTTCTGGCTTGCTTGCATTTTGTTTTTGTCGCTCTTTTGTTTTCTCCCTCCTAGTAGTTTTGTTTTGAAAGTTGTTTCCTGCCCCTTTGCGGTGGCTGTGCTTGCTCGACAAGTGGTTTACTTTGCTGTCCGCTCTTTGTGTTCTTCGGCTAAACATTCACTCTCGATAATCGGTCTTTGAAAGTTTCCCGTGAATGATTTCCTTGCTTGAACTCTGCTTAGAATTTGACCCTTAGCTGGATCTTCTTACACACATCTCGGATCTTGCACAAAACACATAATAATCATTTCTAAAAGACTATACCATGGTTGTTATGACACCCTAGTGAGTGAAAAATCTCAAGTCTGCTCTAGTGATCACTGCAGTCTCAAACCCATCGTAGGCTTCAGTGCTTACCCAGTCGAACTAAATGATAAAAAAATAAACATTGAAGGAAATATGAAAGAAAAAAGGTAAAAGAATCTTGAAAATAATCGACCGTATGGGTGTCCAAGTAACTCTACCGGGGCTATGGATGCCTGGCCGGCAATAGAGCAATATCCGTGAGATTGCAGCGACAACTCCGTTGGGACTATGGACGCCTGACTGGTAGCAGAGCAATGTCTAGGTTTCTTTTGGTGTTAGATGATTTATGTAGCTCGCTCAGTTGACTTGGTAACCCTGGTCACTATCCCGAGGAAAGGAATGAATTCACTACACACTTCTGAGATGTCTTGTAAGCTGACCCAATTAAGGATCTCATCCTCCCATATTCATCTTTGGAAGCCACTCCTGGTCTGCGAAACCAGAGATTCTAGGTCTTGAATGAATATTTATCCTTAGAACGCTCAGGAGCATTCTCCACTGGAGTTGCCATTTGTTGTGCCCTTAGCACATGCCCCATTCAGAATGGGGACCCTCTTTTCTTATGCCTTGTCAGGTCATTTTTGTTTCCGCCTCATTTTGTGTGCCCCCCTTTTGGTGTCTCAGGTGGTCAATATTGATTTAAAAAGCCCTACCATAAATTGACCATGCCCTCCCCCTTTAATTTTGGTGTGTTTTGGCACCTTGCAGAGTCCCTATGGCAGTTTGACCTTGCCAACAGCCTCGGGCTCTGCCGGGCCTGGCCGTTTGGGGTTCTCTCACTAGGTTTCCCGGTTGAACATGTCGTTCACAGTGGTGTCTATTATGTGTCCTCTCGGACCTCGAGATTCGAACCCCCTCTTTTCATATGGTCAAAACTTGTAGAAATATTCAAAACAACATCCCGCCCTTCGGACCCCGAACCCCGAAGTTCCGATTTCGGGATTCTGACTTTGTTTCGCCGTCACTAGACGGAGAACCTTTGGCTGCGCCCCACCTCCCGGGTCCCGCCACCATTTTAGCCGATCAAAATCTGCACAACCCTAACTGCCGTCGGGTCCTCCGGGCCTGACCATCTAGAATTCTGTGATGGTTCCGTTGTCCTGACAGTGGATCCCTGGTGGAACTCTGCCCTACGGGCCCCGATTCTCCTGTCGTCGTTGCTAACTTTTGAACTCACCAATTTTTTTGCCATCGTACCTACATTAAATATGAGAATTAATGGTAGTTAGAGTTATAAAATACCCACTCTGACCCACCATTATCATTTCACAGTATTGCAGAGTGATTGGAGAACTTCATTGAGGAGCCCACCATTTTTGACACCGTCACACTCGTCGCCCTCAACATCATTTCGTCGACCGTAGGTGGATCCCACGTCTCCCCGCATCGCGTGTTCATGGTAGGCCATCCGTTCACCATCCCGAGCATTGTTTTCATGATTTATAAGGATTTAAATAAGTAGCAAATGATAAGAAGGTGTGAAAATGATAAAACACGGCATCGCGCACAAAACCCACGTGTTAAAATTTTGAGAAACCTTCTACGATGCCCTCCTCACCAATCTAGAGTTTCTCCTCACCGCAGCTATTCTTCGCATAGGGAAAACCTCATCTTTGGCCCTAGGACTTGCCTTCACCATCCATGATAAAACTTTGAACAAACCTGTAGACGACAATATCACCTTTCAGGCCTGGCCTGTCGGACTTTCCCATTCGGAAGTCACCCTGGATGTCACCGTTTCAAAACTACAAACTCTCCCCAACCTCTCGACCGGCAGAGCCCGACCTTCTCCTCATTGTGGGAACTTCAAACTAAACAAATGTCCTTTGGGTCTCTCAGGTTCGGCACCCCGGGGTTCCGCATCCAGGGTTCCATGGGTGTTTTGCCATCCTCCACGATGAATCTCGCCCGGTGTCCCGCCCTGCAGACTCTGCCTTCCTATTTGCTGCTTCTAGTGATTTAAACTCATACTGTCCTTTTGATCTCCAGGCTCTGAAGCCCCATTCGCTGCTGGAATTCCATGGGAATGACTAATGCCCTCCTCCTTGCCGGGCTTCGGCAATCGGAACACCTTCCCTCGCCTATCGTTCCAAATGGAATTGTCGCCCTATCCATCCGAGATCAAGGCTCCCCCTTCTTGATCACCGCCAAACTCAGAAGATTGAATCACCATGGCGAACTCTTGTCCTGGGTCTGGTCCAACTCTTAGCCATCGGCGAAACTTGCAAATCTCAGTGAAAACACATAACACTGGGATCTTACTATCAGGCTGCTCCTTTCAAAATTATGTCTGATGTTTGCCGTCCCGAACGGCTAAGGGCGAATGCCTTCCCAATGCCGCTAGCCCTAACCCTTAGAAGTAAAATGACATACAGTCGGTCAACCTTTGGCCCTCCGGGCCTCAGACCGTGGAGTTCTGTATTTGAATTTCCATTTGATATCTGTCATTCCAAACTGCTACCTCCTGACAGCTTTTCGGCCTGTAACTTCTGAACTCTCCTAAATCGATCCAAACGAGCCCAAATATGGAATCTAGCTTCGACCCACATGCTGAATTTCGGTGCTCTTCATCGCGAACATCTTGAAATACTAAAATTTGACCGAAGGGAGTCTCTAGGAGCCTTCTGCCATGTTTTCCCTTCCAGACAACATTCCTGCCAAGGAAGTCCGGCCCTCCGGGCCCGAACTGTCCAAATGCTCTTAATCAAAAGATCAAATAACATATGGGGATAAAGGTCATGATATGCTTAATTGATGTTTTGAAATAAGTATTGTTTTCAAGGTATTGGCTAATGTGAATGCTTTTGTGATCCATTGTGCTGACTATGCCCTTGTTTGTAGAATATATGGAACCAGGTGCAAGACCTTTAGGGGCATCTGCCGAAAAGGACAAGGGGAAGAAGTCAGGAAGGACCACTCGAGGTAAGGAAGACAAGGACTAGATGAAGTACCAATTCCAGGGCGAGCCTCTCCACTGAAAAGTCACCACAGATTGGAAGGAGATCACTAACACCAACATAGGACAGGGGAATATTGATGAATTTACGCAGAGGTTCAGGGTCAACCCGACAACAAACAATGCAAGATTGATAAGACATAGCAAAATAGCTAAGGTTGCTAGATTCCCTCCATCTCTCGTGGCCCCTGAATTGGTCATGGCTTGTTGGGAAGCATTTCAGGCTAACACAAAAACAATCATTGATAAAGAGGGAAATATTCTCACTGACATGTCACCTAAGGGGATCACAAAGACCTTCCATATTCCCACATTCCAACAGATGGAGGTCCCCACCTTAGAAGAATTTCAGGCAGCATGGGATGATAATCCAGGTGGCTGTAAGAACTCAATAAATCTACATTGGCTGAAGGAAAGACGGGGCAACACTCTGAAAGTTCCTTAGGAACTCTTTCGCAGTGATTTTCGTAAAGATTACCATGACCTGGTAACCATGTTGTGCAGGATTATGGGCCTTCTTGTGGCCGCCCACTTTCAGGAATGGATGGCATACTTCATTGAGAAAATCCTGCGTGAAAACGAGGATGTCACAACAAAGGCTTCATTCTACTAGGGAGGAATCATAAGCAACTGCTTCCATGAGTAGTTTATCAACATAAAGAAGAGCTCCAAATTTTATATGACTCCTATCTTGTCTGTTCCTTGGCGGATTGGAGACAGTATAGCAGGTTGTTTGTGGCACCCGATCAGGAGTAGAAGTGAGGACTCAAATCCTATGATAGATATGCATAACTCTAGTACCAGAACTTCAAAAGGGATTACTATAGAGTAAATGATGCCTTCATTAGCCACATTATTAGGTTGATTGTCAGGGACTTTGAGAGGAGGGTCTCCCATAGTGCCAAGGTGCTTTTGAAATAGTATTACTTTCTCTACATCCAATATCTGAAGTTCACGTATATCCATGCGGAGGGCTTCACTGAAAGACAAAATAGGCTACCTCGATACCCCAACGACTGAATCATCCTCCTAGAGCTTTCTCGGCAACTCCAACACCTACAGGTAATCTTCAGCATCAAACATATAGCAGGGATCTCCTATCCCATGACCCTTGGCTAGGGCATGTACCGACTGCAAACTTCCTAGTGTTCTGATAACTCTGAGAAAGAACTGAAGGATTACCATTTCTACCTACACACTGCTCGCCCATGGATGGACCCGCATGGCCACGTCAGGAAGGTGTTGGGGCTGGCATATGCCCATCTCCACCACATTGAGGATTTCTAGGCCGACTATCGGGATGATAAGGAAGTGCACGTAAGGCACTACATGTGAATGACTATACAATTCGTAAGAAGGGTGCAGCCATTCCCCATACTGGACCAAGTCGAGGAGGATGAGGCCACCATAATGCATCCCAGGTACACTGTAGTTGCCAACCTGCCAATACCATCAATTGACTGGGATGAATAGGAGGTCGATGACCTAGATACCATAATCCAGCCAATCTTAACTCGTACCAAGGAGTGGATCGATGGGTAGGTGGCTCATTTAAAGCGACAAGGAGTAATCTTGACTTATGAAGGGCTCAAAAGTGAGCCAAGTGCCACAGAGGATATTGTTGCCACCACTTCAATTGGCGAGACCTCCAAGTCTCCTCCAGTCACTAGATCCAAAAAAAGAAAAGGAATAGAAACCAAGCAATCTCTAGACCCCAAGGCCTATGCAAAGAAAGAAATGGGAGGCTCACCTCCCAAAAGGCTCAAGTAGGCAGGGAATACTGAGGAACAACCTTCAACACAAGAGAAAGAAGTAGAGGGTACAGATCAATTGCAGCCTCCCTTGGCTCTCTCTGCCCCTCCTGTTGCACCACCCACCTTCCTAGCTATGGTCACTGCATCCCCACTAGTAGTGAACATTTCTGTCCATCTTCCCCTTCGCCTCCAACTGAGTCTGTGATAGTCATTGACTCCTCTTCCGCCATGACTTCTCCCCCTTCCTCTACTACTATGTCACCAATAACATCACTCCCTCTGGCAACAATAACCGCACCTGTTCCCACTACCACTATGCTCGAGGCTCTTTCAAGGCACATGCAAAACCTTCCCTCAGAGCTCTCCTAGATCTTAATGGATCCGACTCTCCAAGCAGCCCTTGCGCAAGTCCTTGCTACTGCTCAACCTTCACAACCACCGATAGGGCCACCGACTATGGAGGCCACCATGCTAATCTCTAAGGAGTGGGAGGAATGAGAGCAGGAGGCCTCAAAGCCTATTGAGGAGGAGGCCGATGAGTACCACGAGCACCTAGAGTATGAACACCGAACCATCGACAGGGTGGCTTATGAGGAGGAGGAGATTGGCTCGTCCGAGAGTGGGGATGAGGAAGATGGCTTAGGTGCTAAGGAAATCATACAAACCTTTGATGATGACCTCGAGGAGGAAATGGTACTATAGCTGAAGGCCATTGGGGCAGAGGTAGAGGGGTCACCCCATGATGAAGAAGGGCAGCCACCAAAAGAACTGCAGCAAAATGATTTAACTGAGGGTAAAACATGTGTCGTCAGAAGCCCCAAGGCTGAGTGTACTGAGGAAAAGAAGGAAGGAGAAACAACAAGAAAAGAAAGTCCCATTCAGCATCCATCCACCGGGCTGCCTATCAAATGCCTCGTATTTGTCCATGACTCTAATTTAGAGGAGGAAGATGCTGCCAAAGAGAAAGAGAAATCCCTAGAGGGAAAATGAGCAGAAATCTTGGCCTTGACTGAGAAGGGCAAGGGTGACTATGATTCACCCAAGGGGAAATCTGTTGTGCCCGAGTGGTTGGAGAAGCAGCTCAAAAAAAAACCCCTGTGCTAAAGGACCCGAGGGCAAGGTTAGAGTTCATCTTGGTTCGAGCCCAAATCATGATGAAAAAGGAGAAGAAGCCCAAGGTCTAATCCAGGGTAACAATGGATGCTTATGGCTCTCGAGTGGCACAAATTGCAATGCCCATGATTGGCTAAGCTGGGGTAAGTTATAACATCTCCACCATCGACTTGGGAACTGCCACAAGAGAGCAAAAAGTTGGGAACCTTGAGGTGTCAGTGGCTATAGTGGTGCATCTGATAAAGTAGGATAAAATCTCGAAGGATGAGCTCAAGGCACAGGTCGCAGCCCTAATAGATTACATACAACAATGGTCTTAAGTAGAAAACTTTCCTACCACATCCATGGCCGCACCTCAACTGCTTTCCAAAGAGCAGATCAATAAGATGGAAAGAAGAAAAAACTTGGAGAAGACCATAGAGGACTAGTTCCGACGAGTCTCATACATCAGAAACATGGGGATTAGTCAAGATGTGCGAATACCCAACAAGTTCTTGGACTTGATGCAGTCTCTGGAGAGCACAAGGAAGCTCTACACCGATTTCCCTGCGACCTACGATTCGACCTTTCCAAGGATTGAAGCTATCCTTCAGCTTCCTGAAGCCACATGGGAGAAGAAGCTTACATTTAAGAAAGAAGATCACTGGCTGATGGATGTGTGGCGCTGAGACTTTGACAACCAAAAGGAGAGGCTAGAACAAATCATGAGCAAGGTGGATTCGGACATTGAATGGATCAAAGAAATTTAGGCAGAATGTGCTCGATAACTTCAGATGATGATGGACTATGATATGCCCACTGTGCAAATGGATCCAGAAAAGATAAAACCCTACTTCTAGGAGAAGATGAAGGACGGGATGGCTGGAGAAATCACAACGGAATTCCTGAGTTTTGCTGCCTACACCTTCGATCAATCAAAGTTGTTCAGAGACCAAGGCTCAAAGTATGATGAGGATTGGAAAAGGCTGGAGGATAATGCAAAGGAATGGAGCTACTAGGCGCTGCGGTACAAAATCATTGAGATAGACAAGCTCCAAGTAATCATCCTCAAGTTCATAGAGTACACAGCTTCCAAGGGACGGGAGGACAGCCCGGCTAAAGATGAAGAACTTCCTGAAGAGTAGCTATAGTGAAAACAACAATTGGCTAAAGGACAAAAGAGCTACAGTGCCATCAGCAAAATGATGAAATAGAGAAAAGAAAAAATGTAATTTTAAATTATGATATATTTGGGGGTAGGTGAAACCCTATTTTTTAATGAATCTTGGCCACACAATAGGAATTAATCTTGTCCATTCATTGAATATTTTGGACACTATAAATAGGGCTCTCCTTTCATTTGCAAAGGGAGAGTTGAGTTGTTGTAAAGACATGCTGCAGAAATTTATAAGGAAAAGGCATTGACTTAGTGTATTTTCTTAGTTTCTCTCATGTCACTTGATTCAATCTCCAATGTTAGATGTTTAACTTAGGTTTTACTTCTGTTTAGTTAACTGTTCTCTTGCTTTGGATAGATTTTAGGAATGCTATTAGGTGATTATGAAAATTCCTGCCATGTTGATGATTTTTTTGTCCATACTTTTTGTTGTTTGCTAATGGTAGATAGCTATGTAAAGTTAGCCTGGACTTGAATTCAAAGCTACTCCAAAACATTTGTCTTTGATTCGTGCATGTACATGGTGAATAAAGGACAAAGTATCTAGAGTCCTTAGAAGATAGCACAATTTCCATGATACTATGAAATCTGTGGTTAAGTGGGATATTGTTTTGAGAAATTTTCCATTGCAGGAACTCCATTGTCACTATTCATAGTTAGTTACAGACTTAGGAACTTTCCCTTTTCCTTGCCTTCTTTCCTTTTTTTTTAATAATTGACCTATGATAAAGTTCATTACACATTGTGAAGCCAAATCCAACAATGAAATGGAGTCCAAGACTGCTATTTGAACCTAGAGCCAATGCATAACAACTTTCCATCTTAAGAACTCCATTTTAAGATCCAACTTCCATGCTTTGTAACCCATCCATAAGACCGCCTTGTGATTCCAACAAATCACATCAAACAACTAAAATATTCCAAGCACTATCAAGACCTAACATTAGAGACCTTGGTATAGTGTTCTACAATCTGATTGTGGAAGATTTTCTTTCAAGAGAGGTAGTGCACCTACGCACTGCCTTTGTTGAGAAGTGCATAAAAAACACATCAAAAATCTCCACAATTTCATCTACAACTTTTATGCAAAGTCACTCTCTTGGTTTGAGAACAGATTTTTCCCTTCATCATATTTGCATTTGCATCATTTTAGCTTTGAGCAAGGATTGGGAAAGGGTCATTTGCACATTTGACACCAATCCACTATGGAATAGGTACTTGTTAATGGTTTTCATGATCCTTTTAGTCTTCTCTTATCATTTGTCACATTTTGAAGCATTTACAAGGTATTTCATAGGGGCATTTTGATGGATTTGTGGAATACTAACCCCTACATGAAGTTTAGTATTTGCAGATTTTAATGGATGCCTACAATCTTTATACCAATGATCTGTCTATTTATCTATGTCACTTTCTTGTGAGTCGACTGCCATGCCACTGCACAAGATCCAAAATTAAGAACTTGCACTCTTTACCATTTATTGCTGCTCCAGGTAAGGTTGATGTTACCGTTGTTTTCAACGTTTCTTGCATTAATGGTGATTTTTTAGTTTTTAACATTGGAAACATTAATGGCAATGTAATTGTTCACACACCTTATTTATGCCACACTGTCAATAGTTCACATGCCTTTCCTATGCTTGTGCATTCTACATACAAGCCATTTTGTCCAACAGTCCACACTTGGGTTTGGACGTCTTTTATCGATAACATCGTTGCTTTGATTTCTCTTAGTAAATAGTATGTAGATGATTCCATATTAAAATATGAGACATGTGACTCCATCATAGGAAAGTGAGAAGAAGTAGAAAGCAATATTGCCATATTTGACTTGTATGCAGGAAGCAGCTCACCAAATCAGAGAAGTGAAAGTTCAATGAGCTTCAACTTTAGCATTTGTGTGGCATGTGATACTATTTAAAAGAAGAAAATCAATATCAAAATCATGAAGTGATTGAATCCAGCCATTCGTTGTTTTGCTGACCAGTAGTTGTTGTCTGCTGCCTACACTGACTATCTCTTTGAAGATATATTTTTAGGATTCGCAGTATAGATTATGTTTGCAAGCTGTGTTTTAAACTTGAAGGTACATTCAATATCCATGATGCATTGTAGGACTTAAATTTAATGCATTGCAGGGCCTATATTTAATATCTTTGTAATGATTTCCTTTGTTTGCAGGCTCTAATCTCACTAGATAAGATTGCTTTAAAATTCAATCATGTTTGTTGTATAGTCTATTGGTATTGCTATGCGAATTTAATTTGGAAATGGTTTTGATTACCCCACATGATGTTGGCATTGATTTCATAGCTAACTTAATTTTGATTGCAAATCTCATATAATGTTTTGTATATTTATTCTGCCACCAACAAATCTAGCCAACTGGTAAACTCCTCAATCAAAGAACCATCTATATTTACTCATTCTTATCAATTTAATCTTGTTGGAAGTCATCATCATAGAGTGCCACTTTTGGATTAGTTTAAGGCTCCAAGTTTCTAGAGGCGGGTCGTTGTCATATCATATTCCTAATCTACAGGGTGGGAAGTTTGATTAGGTTGACATTGACTCTATTCATGTTGTGCCATGTAGTCTAAGATTATTTTGATGTAATGATATAGATCTAGTTGCTTCAAGCCATTAATTTTATGAGCATGTCCAAGCTATAAAAAATAAAATAATAATAATTAAAAAAATATAAAAAATATAAAAATAAAATAAAATTGATTGGTTTAGGGCTTAATTCCATCCTTTGGTCTATAACATATTACTTCTTAAAGGATAGATATGCTTGGTATTTTAATATTTTGAAATTAAACCTTGTTTATTTTTCTCAAAAGGAGACATTCGACCTCGAAGGTTTCTCCAAGTTTATAAATTCATTATGTTTGAAACTGTATTCATTATATTGAGTTATTATTAATTCCTTGACATAAATCTCATTGCTAAGATTTTTATCTTGTTTATAGGTTGGCATCAAGAAACGACGATGGTTGCTCTCACATAGGAATCAAATAACAACATATTTGAATCAAAAAGTGGGGACTTGAGCTTGGAAAAATCATTTTTTAATGCTTATTGCAATAACTTGAGGCATTCATTTCCTGATTTCATTTTCTATTTAGGACAACTTTCTTTCAATTTAGATTTAAAATCAATCACTGTCTTGATATTTTTCAAAGTTGGTCTAAAATTGAACCTTAGACACCTACTAGATTTCAATTTGGGCCAAAATTGAACAAGGAAACTTCACATTTGATTTTTTTGGTGCTTTAAAAAGAATTCATCATTGCTTTGAGGCTTAAAATGAACATGTTTTTTTCGTGTTTCGTAATCTCTTATTCAAAGTAATCTCATCTAAAAATGAATATGCACTTCTCTCACACTTCACATTGATCTTGAGAATCAAAAGTCTTTTTGATGACATTAAGTTGCATAAAAGATTTCCTCCACACTTCAGTTTGGGTTTAAAATTTGAACAAAACATTGTGCGAGTGTGAGTAAACCTATTGCATGTGTTCTCCCTTTGTTTCTAAATGATGTTTGATCAAACTATGAATATGTTTACTCGCTTCTGTCTATCTTAGAGGGCCTGCCTTGGGGAAAAAGTACTCACCCAAGGGAACAAATCAACCGGCAACACTCTAAAGCCAAGAGTATTTCCAACCAGGATATAAATGTGGGTATTGGAGTAAATGCTAGTATCACGTGGTTGATTCCAACGAGATGGATCCCAAAGGGGACTCTCGCCGTATGGGTTAATGTCCACGAATAGAAAGTCCAAACTAAAACCTTTGTCTGTAGTGACAAATTGATCCATTCACCAAGTTTATTGAAGTGGTGCATTGGAACTTAGATTCCAAGAAGTTACTTACCATGTCTGATCTTGGTTGAAATATAGAGGTTAAGACTTCATTCTTAAAATACCTTTATATTTTTCCTTGGTTGCATGTAAAATCATCTCTTCTACTACAAAGGGCATGAGGCAATCCCACTAAGAAAAAACATACCAATTGAGCTAGGATGTTATATTGCTTGTAAGTCAGTTTGAAAACACAATGCTTTGATTGAAAACATTGGAAAACCAACATTCAACATGAGCATGAAATCTCAAAACCTTTAGGAGAAGCAAATATCCTTGAAAAAATTCATGTGTTATTTCTTTCCCTTCGGATTCGTATCCTTAGAGGCTTCTAAGCATCTAGATTCCATCTCAATTTGCTCCTACTAAGGTCAACAATAGGTAACTCTTGCCTCAAATTTCCTTGGTTTCCGCATAATACACTTTGTGGGATAAGGGAGAAGTTGAGACATTAGACATCTAGATTCAAAATCTAATCAAGAGTGTGTTTGTGGTAAAAAGAATCCATTAAGCAAAGATTAAATCAATTGGACCCCACATATGTGCTTGGAATATTTTGGTCGTATGGTTTTCATGCAAACATTGATCTTTTGATTTTGAGTTACTCTTAGAGAAAAGGCATGTTCTTCACTATCTTGGCCTAGTAAACAAGTCCTCCCTAGATTCATTTAGGATCAAAATGAAACACTTCATTCATTCAAACATTTATCATCCCATCCTACAAACAACTTTAGAGCTTTGGAAACATCATTCTAGACTTGGGTAAATCATCAAAATCAAAATCACCTTGTTTAAATAGGAGTATGGGAATGCATCCTTTCTCATACATCTAGTTAAATTAGCACACCTTTGAACAAGTTCATCATAAGATCACATTCAACATCTTAGGGTTTACAAATTCATTATCCAACTCAAACAATCAAAATCAAGCCCTAAGTCTAACATTGATACAAGGTCCTTAAACGTTCAACACTCATATCATTTCCCCTTTTCATCCTTCATCTCATCATTGGTCCTAAGAACCTTAGAGGTCACTTTTGCAACAAGGTCAAAATAGAAGAGGAACATGGAATATAAACTTCATCCATACATCATGAGTAATCCAAGTCAACTAAGCTATCAAAGCCTTACAATGTCGATTGATTATCAACACTCACATCTATACAAACCATACATGGGATCATTACCTTCAACAAATGTCAATAGTACAACAAATGTGAGTATGCCCAAATTGAAGTTTGGGACACCTTTCCCAATGGTAGATTTAAATCCAAGTCCAAACCTACAAATCCACCAACCGAACAATCAATGCATGAGCCTTCAAACGAACAACATCATCCCATCAAATCTCTACATGCCAAATGAGAATGTATCAAGTACAACTTTACCCAACATGAATGTTTTGAGTCTAAACTTGGTAAAATTTGAGATAAATATGTTCGCAAATCATACGAATATTGTTCAAAGTCAAAACAAGATGTTAACAAGTCAAGGTAACACCATGCAAAATCAAAGTTACCTAAATCAAGGCAATGTCGTTCCCAACAAAGTTCAACTTCAACCCATAATGCCAATTTTAAACATCATCCCAAAATAGAACATTATCCAAGATTAGTTTGTCAATGATCCCATTCAAACACCACAAGGGCACATTCAAAATCTGCTTCAACAAAAGCCAAATCAAGGGAATTAAATTCAAAATCAAGATCAAATAGTGCTAGAGCAACTTGCTTCACATGCCAAACTAATTGAATTATTGAGCCAGGAGATATCTTCACTCCAAAATCAATACACCCATCCATTGATTAATCCATGTCATCAAAGTAGTGAGTTGTGTCCACAACAGCGTGAAGAACAATATTTCCAATGTCAAGAAGATGGACATCAAGATCAACCCCAACTTGAAGATCAATCACCACATCTCCAAAATCAATCACCACAAGGTCAATTTAAAGTGCAAATCTCACAAAGAAACAAGCAGAAATACACACCACTTGGGAGACCAATCAAATCAGTCCAACAACAATTGGTACAAGAAAATCTCATCAAAATCCCCATTTATGTGAATTATCAAGAACCAGACATAAAACCATCAGGGTATAATGAGAAGCACCTTTGTGATTATCATAGAATAAAGGGACACAAAACATCATATTATGTTTGACTCAAAAAACTCATCCAAGACCTGATTGATCAGAAGATAATCACTATTGGGGAAGATGATAGCATTGGAAATCTCTCCACCACAACTGTTGAGAACAAGGAGCAATATCAATCCATCACTAAGCACCCTAAACCTATGTCTACTTCATCTGAAGATCAAATGAACATACATCAAAAGACACTTTTCAATCATGATCAAAATCCACCAACAATACCCAATAGTGATCCAATTCAAAAAATGTCAACGTCACTTGACCCTATGGTTGAAGACATTGGAAATCCCTCCACCACAATTGTTGAAAACAATGATCAAGATCTATCCATCAATAAAGATGTTTTCGCCTCATCTAATGAGGCATCGACCAATGGTCATGCTGAAAATGTCTCTACATTACCTTATGAGTTGGATGGAATATCTCAAGAATTTATTCCAAAGTATGATTAATGTCTTTCAACAAAGTCTAGAAATGGTCCTTTCCAAGACATATTGACATCCTTCGACCTCATGATTTCTGATATTGAAGGAATCTTCAACTCGACACCTTATCTAAGTCCAATCGAAGACCAAGAAGATATTAAGCCACTTCCCATGCCTAATGAAGATATCCAAGAACCATTTGTAAGAAATACATCCTTTGAAACTGACTCATGTCAAGAACTTGATCCAAAGCATGATGAAAGCAACTCCAGAATCATTCAAGATCAAGAATTTGTATCTACAAGATACTACAATGATCTAATGGAAACTCTCCTATCTATACATAATGCATGTATTCCTCCATCTACCCATGAGATGCTTTATATGGATAGACATGTAGATGATCTTCATTCAAAACAAGATCCCTTTACTCCTGACATTATTACACAAAAAGAGAAGGTTATTGATTCCTACAATCAAACAAAATTGTCAACAACAGTATCTAATATATCACAAATTTGGACTAAGGACATCATGAATAAAGATATTGAACATTATCCACTCAAGGAAGCAAATAAGACAGAATAGTATAATCCAGGGTTAGCAGAGCAGCAAATTGAAATTATGTCATCTACAGTGGTCATTTGTCAGAGCATGTTTACTGAATAAGACATTTCAGAACAGGCAGAATCAAGGCATGAATGTACTACTGCCACAATACTGGGAGCAACTATGTCTCAAGCAAGTGTCAATATAGGGAGCACAAAGAATCCTTATGATGAAAAAAGTTCCAATACTACAACCAGCCACATCATGAATCTTTATCCACCTATCACCCCATCCACGAATTGGGACCAACATCAAAAGAAAGATTTGAATCAAAGCATAAAGAATGTTATCAAATAAAAAGAAGCTAAGAAGCATAATGGAAAAATCAAATACACATTGATACTAAAAAATACAAAGAAAGATCATCCCTATCAAACTCCATCAGTCAAAGAAACTATGGGGAAAAATAAAAAAGGGAAAAGTATCCATCAAAGATGTCCACAAAAGCAAAATCAGGCTTTTCAAGTGATGTACAAAGTGTATCAAGTAGTTGGTCCTAATTCCATGCACACTTTTGTATCCACCCATCATTGCTCATCTTCCCAAGTTTGGAGAGTCAAAGGTGCCAAACTATCAACCAATCCATATTTTATCCCTAAACACACTCCATCCATGCCTCCATGCATGATATGTAATTCTCAAATTGACCATGTATTGGCAACGACCCTTCATCATAAGGATTTAGAAGGCACTCTATTGCGATGTGCGCACAGAGACAAAGTTAACCCGATATCAATAAAGCAGATCAAGAATCCCAAAAGTTGCATTCAAGTGCACATATCTTAGCAAAGCAACTTCTTCAGGTAGGATATCGATGGCACAATATTATAGAAGCATCTACATCAACACCCCAAGGTGGTTTGACATGAGCTTAAAATATTTCAAAAAAATAAAAAAATTCAAAAAAATATGAAAATCCAAAAAAAAATCAGAAAAAGGATTGAAATCGATAAAGAAAAAAATTGTCCTCTAGTGAAAACCACTACGGTGGCGCCTTGGGAAAGATCATGATGAAAACCTGGAAAACAAGCATTATGTGTGGAATTGAGCATCTACATGCACCAGTTCAAATGAAAGCATCTCATTCCATCCATAATTTAAATCGAGCATTCCATCCATCTTATCCATAATAAATCCATTTATCCAATCCATTTTCATCCATTTGCATCCATAGTCTAATTTATCTTGATCTTGATGAATGTTTGGGGCACAGTTTACACTTGCTTATGGTAAACATCTTGACATGGGTCATTTTCATTGATCCTATCCTATCCAATGTTACCTAAGCCATGAAGCATTATCCAATGAAGCACTCTTTATTCAAACACCTTATCTTATCACAAGATAATCATTGGCATCCTTTGCATGATTTCCATATCCATCCATCCATACACCTATCCAGGCATCTATCCATAACATTCCATACATTTCTAGACACTAGGGGTAGATATTTACATCTTGCTTTGAGAATAAATCTTGATCTATATCCTCCAAATTATGTGGTGATCTGAACATTGGAAAACGTGAAATAAAATTGGTCAAAGAATTTGTGATCCAAAATCCAAATCACTAGCCCATGGCATTTATTTGACAAGAAGATGTTCCTTATTAGTCTTCAAGTTTCATCGAACATCAATCCAAGTAATCACTATCAGTCACATGTAACGCACCCTTCAAACATCACATCAAATCATCCAAACATCTTTTGTTTAAAACCAAGCTTCAACAATCCTGATCAATCGAATCCAATCAATCCATAATCTTGGGATATCCTTCCCAATCATTGTGTTGCTTAACACTATCCATGCATCAATTTTTGTGCATCCTCAACAATGTTATCATCATCAATCCTAATCAATCAATCCTTGCATTTTTGTGCATCCTCAACAATGTTATCGTCATCAATCCCATCAACATCCTAATCCTTGTGTTGCGTAACACTATCCTTGCATTGTTGTACATCCTGAACAATGTTATCATCATCAATCCATCGATCTGATCAATCAACCTTGTTTTCTCAACAAAAATCCCAAAAAATAGAGCACTGATATCATCACACATGTCCATATATCCAAATCATCAAAAATCATGCAAAAATCCAAAAACATCCAAACATAAAAAAAAAATCCAAAAACATCAAAAAAATAGAAAAACATCAAAAATAATTGGAATTTGAACTACGTCGTCTCTGAGCTTAAACATAGGCAAGGCTAATCTTTGATCAGCCCCCGAGACATCAAAATCCAAAAGCATTCAAAAAACATCAAAATCCAAAAACATTCAAAAGACACAAAACCCCATAAACATCGCAAAATTTAAAAATCAAAACATTTGTAAAAATCTCAAAAACACCAAAAACAACCTCAAAACACTCTAAAAATGTCAAAAACATCCAAATATTTGAAAAAATCCATCCATCCCATTTCACTTTTACCCGCGATAATCAATCATCCATAATAAACTAATCGTCATCTTCATTATTTGGAAAAACAAAGAGAAACAATCACAACAATCAACAAAAGCAAACTTCAAACGCAAAATCAAAATCAAAGCAACAAACCTTTAAAGAAAAATCAAACTCTTGATCATTTTCAAACATGTCAATCAACCTTATATCAACAACCTATTAATGAACTTATCAAACCATCATCATCCTATACAATGCATGCCCTAGGATATATTGTTCCGACAATGGGCTTCATTTTGGATATCACCTTGGATTCTTATCCTATCAAAACAAATCCCTTTGGCTAGAGGTATGAAGAACATTGGCTTGTTTGTGAACTTCATCTTTTTTGTTGATTTATCTTATTGCACTCATACCAATGACCTCTCGATGATGTCTAATCAAAGGATTTAGAGAGATAGGAATGGGGAAACAATCATTATCTTTTGTTTGTTGTGCTTGTTGGACGTTCTTGCAAAATAACTTGGCGAATACTTGCTTTGTTAGGTATGTCCTAGCAAGGTTTATGTATATCAAGTGTGAACAAGAATACTCCTATCTTTTTGTCGAGTCAAAGTCCATCGCACTAGGTATAATGCCATCTTGGTTCCTTTTACCTTGATGCATCATGCCTATGTGTGTTATCAAACATAAGGTAAGTAGCCCTTTTAAAATCCCAATCCTTGATAAGCAAATCATCATCATCATCATCATCATCATCTCTAATAAAGTCCCATCAAATCATGGGCTTGTTGGATCCTCTTGTCATCACCTAATTTCTTCTTTTCCGCACTAACATCATGTCATGAATAGTTAATCATCATCATCAGTGCATCCATCCTGCATCCACAAACCATCATTTTACACCGATCATTTCACATGCATTTTCATCATCATAATATAGATCTGTTAGTCTAAGCATCTCATAAATCATCCATTGCATAATCATAGCACATATCATCCATCTCATCCATCATCACATTATATCATCATTTAAGTTGTTTAGGATAATATATCTATTTTTTATTCTAAGCATCTTAAAACTATCTCATTTACATCATCATCTATAACCATCCATTTTGAACCTCTTTATCACGAGATCGACCCTCAAATGGAATCTTTTTGCTCGATCTCTCGAGGGGGCAATGTACTAGTGTACTTCTTTCCATTGGGGCAACTGAAAATATCATAATTTTTTTGAATTTTGTTGCGGCAAGTTTATTCTTTGAACCAACGCAGCAAGTACATTACTTCAAAGAGGGGCAAAAT
>VDFB02263807.1:0-95978 GCA_007258455.2 Sequoia sempervirens
TCAAATGAAATTGAATTGAATGTTGACTTTTATGCAATTGATCAAGAGGATATTAAGCTTATTGAATATTGATTGTATTTTTTATTGTATATTGACATTTGACAAATCACTAAATTATGAATTTATGAGTATTTCCTTTTTTCATATTATGAGGTATTTAAATACTTTGTTTACTGGCAATTATGAGTGTCAATGTTTTTATAAATTTAATATATCAAATTATAAATTATATATATATATATATATATATAAACCCGTACCCATACCCGAGGGAAAAAATGTCATACCAGCATAAATGAACCTCAAAAAGATACTTATCCTTGTACTAGGACTGGCAACTTTGATAAAAAAAAATAAGAGCATATTTAATCTAGTTTTTTATGCAAGCAAATATGGAGATCCATTTTCCATTTTGGGAGGAAAAAAATGGGCAACCTTTGGAGTTACAAATCTGTTGGTAAACAGATTTGTCACTACTTTCACTGCTTTTTAAATCATTGATTCACCCAAAGGGCAGTGACAAATATACCAGCAGTTGGATAAGTTGTTATGGAGGCAGTTCTTTTGTATGATAAATTTTGAGACTTTTTCTGGGGTATGCATAACCAGAAAGCAAAAAAGGTACACTACTTAAACTAGAAAAAGAGGGAAAAATGTAAAGTATAAGCACAAAGTCTTAAAACATATACAGTCTATGGAAGGGAAAATGAAAAATTAAAGAAGATATTCATAAAATGTTGCATAAACATAAAGATAAGAACATCTAAATGAAGAATTGAATCAAAACTCTGAAAATACTGTACATATTCCACACAGCATTTATAAAAGGAATGTTAAAAAAAAAATTGTTGCAAACTTAACATAAGAAAAATTCACAACCACAAAATCAATGATGCAAATTCCATTAAAAAAATTTGGCATTCCAAATTTAGTGCACAAAGTCTCGTCTTCAATTCTTTTTACAAACATTTGTGTCATTTTCAATAGAGGAACTAGCAACCTGTGAAAGAAGACAAATGGCAAGTAACCTCAACTTCGGTGCATCCTTGCCATGCCACGTCCACCATCCAATAGGGTCATTTTGAACTAATGTAGCTCTATTTGACCTCGCCTTTGGTTTGTTGAAGGTTGGACCATGAAGATTCACAAATGCAAGCCTTCTTTCACCTCTTCACCATGAGATTGAGGCACTCTCCCAGGTCTTGTTGCATACCATTTCAGTTCAAGAGAATAGGCTGCCATATGAAGTGTAATGTCCCCTTCTCATCAATGATCAGCTTAGTAGTCCATCAGCCTATTCCGGAGGCCCGTAGGCTGGATTGTGGTGAAATCAGGGTTTCCTTGCTTGGAGGTTTTGTGGCATTTCTAGGTGTTTACTATTTATAGTAAATACTATTTTTGGCAGTGGTCATGTTAGCAGTGTTTCAGTATGTTCTTATTCTTGTTGGAGCAATTGGTTTTTTGGTGTAGCTTTCAAAATGCAGTATTTGATGTCAATTATTTAACTCAAGGCAATTAATATTATGTTTCATTGTTGACCCCTTGGCCTAGGAAGATAACTTTAAGTTGTTTTAAAAGAGGGTCATTGAGGGGGTACGCCTCATGAAGTAATTGATTAATATTTTTCTCAAAGTTATTATTGCCTTGGAATGGACGCCTTGGAGAGGAAATAAAGTGTTTATTTGAAAATTTAAAAATATTGCTATGTGAGAAAAGATGTCCCTCTTCTTGGAGGAGTTACAGAAGGTGAAGAGTCACCTCTCTTTCTATAAAAGAGAGTTTTGCTCCAGCATTTTGGTATCTCATGTTTATGCTAAAGTTATGCTATCGAATTGACTACTCAATTTGTACTTCGAGGAATGCTGACCTCCTAGTTCTCATCCAATTTCCTGTTTGCAAGATAACACCTAGTTGGTTTTCAGGCTGCTTCTCAAATCAAACTAGCAGACAGAGCTTCAAAGTGGTGAATTTTGGTGTGATTTTCAGTTTTCAAGTTGCTGGTTTCTACATAGCATAATTTCATCAAAAATCTTCTTTTGAGCTTAGAATCAGCCACCAAAAAGATTCTACCCTTATAGTGTATCAAACCTTCAACCACCTTGTACCTTTCATCATGAAAAGTACCTTCAATGACGCTGGTTGCCAACTGATTTTTGGCATAATCAGCAAGCAACACCTCCTTCCAATCAGCAGTAAGCTCACACAATGAGCTCAAATGAGGTCTTCTAGATAGAGCATCAGCTACAATATTGTTTTTCCCTTTGACATATTCAATGTCAAAATCGTGAGCTTGAAGCTTACTCACCCACTTTTGTTGCCTTTCACTCAAGTCCTTCCATGCATGAAGTACAGACCACAGGATCGGCCTTGACCAAGGAACTGTTCCCCACCGAATATTAGAACCGAATTTAACACGTATGCTGAATGCAAGCATTTCCTTGTCATAGATGGAGTAGGTCCTTTCAACACCTCTTAACTTTCTGCTCTCAAACACAATGGGATGCTTGTCTTGCATCAAAACAGCCCCAACACCTTCTCCGAATGCATCACACTGTAGCTTGAAGGGCTTGGAAAAATCTGGAATAGCCAAAACCGGACAAGAGCTCATGATCTTCTTAAACTTATCAAAAGTATTTTGAGCCTTTTCTGACCAACAAAAAACCCCTTTTTTCGTGAGGTCAGTAAGAGGAGCAGCATTTTGTGAGTAGCCTTTCACAAATTCTCTGCGGAAATCCACAAAGACCCAAGAACTCCTTTCAAATGAGTCAAATTCTCGAGGTGGCCAATCAACTATTGCTCTCATCTTTCGTATTCATCCCTACCATCAAAGACTGATTATGTGACCAAGGCAGTAAGCTCTTCATTCCAAATTCACATTTGATTCTTTTGGCAAACAAGTTTCCCCGGATTCTAGGATGCTGCTTTTACCCTCCATATGTTCTTCCCAAGTCTTGTCGAAGATCGCATCGTCATCAAAAATATCAATACTAACTTCCTCAATCGGGCTTCCGTAAAGACTGCTTCATACAAGACTGGAAGGTAGCAAGAGCATTAGTCAACCCAAATGGCATGACTAAAAACTCGAAGTGACGATAGTGACATCTAAATGCTGTCTTCTCAACATCAAACCCTCTCATCTAAATCTGGTAGTAGCCCGACCTCAAATCAATCTTTTGAAAGAACTTATTCCATGTACTCATCAATGAGCTCATCTATCCTCAGAATGGGGTATCGATTTTTGATGGTGCTTTGATTCAAAGCACGATAATCCACACACATGCGGATGGTACCATCCTTCTTCTTCACAAGAACAACTGCTGAAGCGAAGGGACTCTTACTTGGACGAATGAAGCTCATCTCCAAGAGTTCCTTAATGTTTTTCTCAATCTCATCCTTCTGCTTCTTAGGATACCGATATGGAGTTGTAATAATGGGCTTAGCCCCTTCCTTGAGCTCTATGACATGCTTCGAACCCCGTTCAGGAGGTGGCCCAGGAGGTAAATCAGCAAACACCTTGCTCTTCTTGGTGAGTAAAGACTGAATATCAGGAGGATAGTCCCTCTTTGTTTCAACCGGACTAGCTGGAAGAATCATACATTCCGCAGCCCACTCAACTTGGTCTTGCCGAATCAGCCTTGCCATTCTCTTGAATGACACAATCCGAGGACCACCATTGGACATTCCTCTTAGCACCACCTTCTTTCCATCAGATTGGAACTTCAGTTCCATGGTTTGCAGATTTAGAGAAATCTCTCCAAGTGAACGCAACCATTGAATGCCTAGAACGGCATCCGTATCTCCAATGTTGACTACATAGAAGTCATCCTTGACTTCATAGTTGCCCAATTGCATAGTCATGTTTGAAATCTTCTTGGTGCAAGAAATGTGAAACCCATCAGCAACCATAACCTTGAAGCCTTCAAATTCTTCTGTTTGCAGCCCCTTCTTTGCCACCACAACTTCATCAATGAAGTTATGTGTTGCTCCAGTGTCAATCAAAACAACTATTCGCTGCCCCTTAATCATCCCTCGAACTTTGAAGGATTCATTCTTTTGAAAGCTCGAAAGTTGAGCCAAAGTACCTCCACTTCCCTTTTCATCTTCGGACTCTTCTGGAGCTCTTTCCACTTCGCTGTCATCAAAATCAGATTGCTGATCTGAAAAATCAGAAGTACTTTCTTCAGCTGAATAGTATTCAATTTGATAAATTTTGACTCCTTTTGGGCAAATATGGTCTTGAGACCATTTTTCTCTACATCTGAAACATAACCCCTTTCTTCTTAGTTCGTTAAGTGTCTCTGGATCCAACCTTGTGACATGAGTTTTATGCTGTTTGAACTCCTTATGGTGAGGTCTTTTTCCTTTGTCCTTCTTGTGAAATGATGGCTTAGATTGAAATTTGGCTTTAGGAGCAGCCCACTCCATATTTCATGCTTTCTTCATTGCCTCTTGTAAGGAGAGTGGATCGAAGGCTTTAATCCAACCCTTGAGTGGTTCCATAAGCTCTTAACTGAATAGGATCACCAACTGCCTCTCGGTGATTCCCGTGACCATTACTGAAAGCCTCTGAAATTCAGCTATGTAAGCATCAACTGTGTCATATTGTCTAAGCTGTGCCAACTCTCTGAAATGCACTTCTGGATCCTTTTTCTCAAATCTCTCTATGAGTCTATTGGTGAACTCATCATAGGTAGTGATAGACCGATGACCCAAGGTGACTAGGCCATGGTACCACCATTCGTGTGCTACCCCATCTAAGTGAAGTGTAACAAACTTGATTGCTTTCTCTTCTGCCATGGGTCTAAGAGCTAGATAGTTGTCTAACTTTTGTATCCAAGCTCTAGCTGAACTGCTGTCACTCCCATCAAAATGTGGAAGCGTAACCTTGCTGATCGCTTGATGCAAATCCCTTTGTACTGTTGTTCCTCTATGTTCATGATGTCTTCCTTGCCCTCTATTCTTCCTCTTATGATCCACAAAGTCGTTGTAAGACATGTCTAACTTGATTTCATCAGGAAGAGACTCATACTCAGCACGGTCAAGTCTCAATTGTTCCACAAATGAAGCATTTTCTCCTGGATCAGGTTGAGGGTTTACTGGTGCCAAGAAGGTGGGTTTGAATGGCCTAGAAGAAATGTATGTGCCATTTGAAGTAGGCTGAGCAGCATGTCCATTATGCTGGTTGGAGGCATTGTGTTCTCCGGTATGCCCTAGATTGTTCTATGGAATTGGGTTCTAACCCATTTTCCCCATCATGAAAGATATCATATCCATTATGGCATCCATCTTCCTCTCGAACCTCTTTCCTGGACTTGGTGTTCTTTCTCTTCCCTTTCCACTTTCTTCTCTATTGCTGGTAAACCTCTCGTTACCACCCGATGTCCTCTCATTATCCCCCATTTCTTTTTCCGGAGAAGACTCCCGATGAGCCCTCAATACCCCTGATATTGTCTGACCTTCTGTTGCCTGATACCACTGAAACTGACTTGCAGCCTTCTTGTCTTCCCTTGCTAAGTATCTTTTTTCTCTGTCACTCATAGAAGGTTTGTTTCACAGGATGGCAGGATGTGTGGCTTTAATACCACTGAAATATTCCGAACCAATTTTTTCACTTTTTTGATTACAATAAGCAATGCAACACACATCCGTTAGGGTTAGCACTTAAACCAAAGCGATGCGGAATACAACTCTAACCAAGAATGTACACCAGGATCCCGAGTTGGGCAAGGTGTGAGCATATGGTCAGAGGATCTCAATGCATGCTGAAAGAGTAACTCTAACCAAGAATGTGTCCAAGGTGGTCGAGCATATGGTCAGAGGATCCCTACCAACTACAATTGCTGAAAGTAAACTCGACGCCAAGAATGTGCTATCCAACCCAGGGTGGGAATGGAGCTACCATATGGCAGAGATGCTACAAACTACAATGCAATTCAAAAGTATATAGGCGGCAAGCCAGCCTCTTCCACTTATTCAGTGGGTATTACAAAAAAACATGAAGAGAGATTTAAGAAATGCTGACAGTACTACTGATCAACTTACAAGTAATAGGAAGTACCTGCAAGAACAAGGATTAGAAGCTCTTCAATTGCTGCAATAGTAAATGTGACCTCCACCAAGCTTAATATGACTTCCTAACACCAACCCTTCACCAAAATGCAATTTACTCAAATCTGATATGACAGACCAACAGCTTGAATGACAGAACCAGCACTCTAATAACTCACTAAAATGCACTTTTCTCACTCAAAACTCACTCTATTGATGTGAAATCAAATGCATAACACCCTAAAGAAGATGGTGACCAAGTTGGAATATTAAAACCACACCCATAAACCCTTAACCTTTTCTTGCACAAATTCCAAGACAACACAAATGGTACGGCCCTCTAAGAAGGGCAATTTTCTTTTATAAAATTCAATGCTTTGTCAAAAAATTTGAAACTTGTCAAATAGGGGCGCCCTTGCCAAGGAAACACAATGAGACAATACCCATAACCAGCATATTTTTATTTTCAATGATATGAGTGAAACTACAGATCAGCCATGATATCAGCAACTCCAAATTTTTGATATGAAATGCAATAAATTGAACTACAAAGCAAAACTCAAGCTACAATGCAAACCTCACTACAAAATCTTCTCAACAACAAGCAACTTCTCCACTAGATGCTATTTCTCAAGCACGAAGTCGAGCCAAGGCTAGGAGGCATTCATTCTTCGAAGCAATTCTAGCACCATTTCGGCAGCATAACAATATTCAAGACATAAGATGATGAAATGAAGAGAAGAGGTCTCCTTATAAAGGCACGGCAAGGAATCTCCAGAAGCTTCTAGAAGAGGAGCCCTAATTTCAAATTTGAAATAAACCTTTTTCCCTCCAAGAGATGGCGTCCCTTTTCAAGGCTTCATTTTTTGACTTTAATTTAATTTACCTCTTCATAAAATAGGCGTCCAAACTTCAAGCTTCAATTTGACCTTAATAAAATATAAAATTACCTCCATGAGGCGCCCACCCTTGAAGACCACTTTTTTAAAACAACATTAAGTTATAAGACTAGGCCAAGGGGGTAATATAACATTAAAATATAACATTATTTAAATTAATTGAACTTATCTCTCCAAATGCATCCCAAGGCCAAAAATGAACAACCCAATGGAGCTTGAGAAGTGTAATGTCCCTTTTCAAGCCCCTGACATTTTCAAGGACAAGTAGCCTTTCCTTGGGAACCCAGAGGCTAGTTTCCGGGTTAAAATTAGGCTTCCTAATTTTGAGGAGGTCATTGTTCGGAGGTGAGTTTTAATGGCGGATTCCTTCGGGTTTGAGGGCTTCGCAGTGGTATGATATTCTGGCATTCAAAGCACTTTTTGGAATTTACCATTTTTAGTAAATTCTATTTTTAGCAGCTTTCCAGATGAGTTCTGCTCGGTTGACTTCCTGCTTCAGTGGGTCAGTTGTTTTGCTCAGTTTTGACTTCAGGGCCTTTGCGAAAGGAGAAGTTAAGTCATTTAATTAAAAAAGTCACGTTTTAATTATTATAATTAAACGTTGACCCTTGGCTTAGACTTAATGACTTAATGTTGTGTTTAAAAGGTGGGTCCTTGAGGGTGGCGCCCTCATTGAGAAATGATTTAATATTTACCTAAGTCAAAACAAGGATTGAGGGGCGCATATTTCAAAAGATGATATTTAATTAAAATATCAATTCTTAATGCCTTAAAGAGAAAGTACGCCTTCTTGAGGAGATGAAGGTTTTGACCTAAAAACAGATTCTAGGGTTTCGTGAAGTCAAGAAGAAATTATAAAAAGGGAGTCTTGTGCATCATTTGGGTTATCTTGGAAATTACACCGTTATGCTGCCGGATTGATTCTGGATTGCTTCGAGGGATGAAGACCTCCTAGTTTGGGCATCTCTTCTCGTTTGTAAGACAATGACTAGTGGTGATTAATAGTCTAGTTTGTGAGTACTTGGAATTCGTGCATTGTAAGCAGCATTCATTCATTTAGAATCAGATTTGGCATATTAGAGTTTTCTGTTTTCAGTGATTTAGCTTTAGCAGATTTGTGTTTTCATTCAAAAATCAAAAAAGACAAAACATATCATTGTGGGTATTGGCTATTTCCTTTCCTTTGGTCTAGGCGCCATTGTATGTCAATTTGTGGAATTTTCATTGTAGAATTTGATTTTATAAAGCAAATCGCCTTCTCAGCTGTGGCCGTACTTTTTCAGCATCTTGGGATTCGTGTATTTAAAATCAGTGGCATTTCAAGTCTGTTTTAGGTTCTGTTCTTGAGCGCCCCTATCTCACTTGAGTCTTGCAATTGATATGTATCATTTTGGAGGAGTATATAGAAAGATTTGAGCATTTCATGGTTCCCTAGGTTGCTGGTAATGCGTTGGAAAGTGCAGGACTGTCACAGCAGATTGGATAAATCTGCATTTCGTATATTGATTGGTGTGGATAGTTCTTACAAGCAACGTGAAGACTTCAAGGAAGATTACCTGAGCTGGAAGAATAAGGTTGGATCTTTAATCTGCTGTTTCTGTGATCTTTACCTTATGCAATAAGTTCTGAATCTCGTGTAATTCTCTCATAAGCAGATTTTTATTGATAGCAAGATCTCATTTATTAAATTGTAAGTTGGCAGTAGTACTGACCGCATTATAGATCTTTGCTTTATAAGATTGTAATAGTCTTTTACTTCCAGCAGTTGTTTGTTTAATTGATCTCCGCCCTATGGTAGCTACTATCCCATTCTGGGTTAGAAAGCACATTCTGGGTGTTGAGAGTCTTTCCAGTTTCAGTAGTTTCTTTCAAGCATTTCTTTGTATTCACTCCGTCATATGGTCGCCCCTCACTCCGCATCGGATTGGGTAGCACATACTTGACGTTGAGTTCCTTTCTGTAACTAGTGTAGAAGATCCTCTGACCAATGCTCACCATCCTCGGTGCCATTCTCGTTAGAGTTGTTTTCGTGCACGTTTAGGTTTATCCATCTAACCTTAACGGGTGCACTGTTTGTAATGCTGTAATCTGATAATTTGTGAAAATCAAAAAAAAAATTGGCTCGGTATATTCCAGTGGTATCAGAGCCACGTATCCTGCCATCCTGTGAAATCAGCCTTCTATGAGTGACAGAGAACAGAGGTATTTGGCAAGAGTATACAAGAGAGGTACAGTTCAGACACAGTTGCATCAAGCCCCAGAAGGTCACACAGCTTCCGAGGTTTTGAGGGCTAATTGGGAGCCTTCACAAGAAACAGAAATGGGGGATAATGAAAGAAGTTCTGGCAACAGAGGTGACAATGGGAAGGGTATAGACAATTCAGCCAATTTGGGTCAAGGACTCGATAAGAAGATGGATGCCATGATGGATATGTTTTCTCTCCTGTTGGGGAGATTGGGTCCCAATATTCCACAACACAACACAGGGCATACCGGGGAGCACAGTGCTTCCAACCCGCACAATGGTCATGTTGCCCAACCTGCAGTGAGCAACACTTACATTTCTGCTAGACCATTCAAACCCACGTTTTTGACACCAGCAATCCCACAGCCTGATCCTGAAGAAAATGTTTCATCCTTGGAGAGGGTGAGGATAGGCCGAACAGAGTATGACACCCTTCCTGATGAAGTAAAACTTGACATGTCCTTCAATGATTACATGGAGTATAGAAGGAAGGATAGAGGCCAAGGGAGAAACTATGATCAAAGAAGAACCCCAGCACAAGGAGATTGGAATCAAGCTCTCAACAAGGTTACGCTTGCCCATTTTGATGGAAGCGATAATAATTCTGCTCGAGCCTGGTTACAAAAACTAGACAACTATTTGGCACTTAGGCCAATGGCTGAAGAAGAAGCGATTAGATTCGCTACGCTACACCTAGATGGGGTGGCGCATGAATGGTGGTACCATGGCCTAGTCACCTTAGGTCATGGGTCTATCACTAGCTACGATGAGTTCACCAATAGACTCATTGAGAGGTTCGAGAAGAAGGACCCAGAAGTGCACTTTAGGGAATTGGCACAGTTGAGACAATATGGCACTGTGGATGCCTACATAGCTGAGTTCCAAAGACTTTCAGTTATGGTCACTGGAATCACAGAGAGAAGATTAGTAATCCTATTCACTGAAGGATTGATGGAGCCAATCAAGGGTTGGATCAAAGCTTTTGATCCACCGTCCCTACAAGAAGCAATGAAAAAAGCTAGAAACATGGAGTGGGCTGCTCCCAAAGCAAAGTTCCATTCCAAACCAGCTTTTCACAAAGGGGATAGAGGGAAAAAGTTTCATCAGAAGCCTCACCATAAGGAGTTTAAACCACAGAAACCTCATGGCTCAAGATTGGATCCAGAGACTATCAATGAACTCCGAAGGAAGGGGTTATGTTTCCGTTGTTGGGAAAAATGGTCCCAAGATCATGTGTGCCCAAAGGGTGCTAAAATTCATCAAATTGAGTTCTATACAGCTGATGAAAGCAATTCTGATTTTTCTGATCAGCAAGCTGACTTTGAGGACAGCGATGAAGAAAATACTCCAGAAGAGTCTGAAGGTGAAAAAGAAAGTGGTGGTACATTAGCTCAACTTTCGAGCTTCCAAAAGAATGAGTCCTTTAAAGTTCGTGGGATGATCAAAGGGCAACGTATTGTTGCTTTAATTGACACTGGTGCAACACATAACTTCATAGACGAAGTTGTGGTGGCAAAGAAAGGATTGCAAACAGAAGACTTTGAAGGGTTCAGAGTTATGGTTGCGGATGGGTTTCACATCTCATGCACCAAGAGGATTCCGAACATGTCAATGCAATTGGGCAATTACGAAGTCAAGGATGACTTCTATGTGGTCAATATTGGAGATACGGATGCTGTCCTTGGCATTCAATGGCTGCGATCTCTTGGAGAGATCTCTCTAAATCTGCAAACTATGGAGTTGAAGTTTCAATCCGATGGGAAGAAGGTGGTGTTGAGAGGAATGTCAAATGGTGGCCCTCGGATTGTATCATTCAAGAGGATGGCGAAGTTGATACGTCATGATCAAGTGGAGTGGGCTGCTGAGTGCATGATTCTTCCAGCGAGTCCAGCTGAAACTAAAGTAGAGCATCCTCCTGATATCAAATCTTTACTCACCAAAAAGAGTAAAGTGTTTGCTGATTTACCTCCTGGACCTCCTCCTGATCGAGGTTCAGAACACATCATAGAGCTCAAGGAAGGAGCTAAACCGGTGATCACAACTCCATATCGGTATCCGAAGAGGCAAAAGGATGAGATCGAGAAGAATATCCGAGAACTTTTGGAGATGGGTTTCATACGCCCAAGCAAGAGCCCCTTTGCATCTGCAGTGGTTCTTGTGAAAAAGAAGGATGGTACCATGCGCATGTGCGTGGACTATCGTGCTTTGAACCAAAGCACCATCAAGAATAGATACCCCATTCCCAGAATAGATGAGCTCATTGATGAGCTACATGGGGCTAAGTTCTTTTCGAAGATTGATCTGAGGTCGGGTTACCATCAGATACGAATGAGGGGGTCAGATGTGGAAAAAACAGCTTTCAGATGTCACTATGGCCATTTTGAATTCTTAGTCATGCCATTTGGGTTGACTAACGCTCCGGCAACCTTTCAGTCTTGCATGAACCGTGTCTTCCAGAATCAGTTACGAAGGTTTGTGCTGATATTTTTTGATGACATTCTGATCTACAGCAAGACGTGGGAGGATCACCTCAAGCACTTGGAGGAAGTGCTCAGTATCATGGAATCTAAGAGCTTGTTTGCTAAAGCTTCCAAATGTGAATTTGGAATGGTGGAGTTACTGTACCTTGGCCACATAATCAGTGCTGAGGGAGTAAAGGTGGATCCGAAATCAAAGCAAGAGCTGATTGCCACCTCCTCGGAGCTTGACTCGCTTGAAGGGTTTTCGAAGTCTGTGGTTTATCTGGAGATCTGTAGAAAGGGTATTCAATGCACGCTGCTCCCCATCGACTTGCCAATTGAAAAGGGAGCCTCGGCTTCAGTCGAAAAGCGTCAAAATCTGTTTTGACAATCTAAGAAGATCATGAGCTCGTGCCCAGTCTTGGCTATTCCGGATTTCTCCAAGCCATTCGAGCTGCAATGTGATGCATCAGGTGAAGGAGTGGGGGCTGTCCTGATGCAAGACAAACACCCTATCGTGTTTGAGAGCAGAAAATTGAGGGGTGTGGAAAGATCCTATTCGATTTATGACAAAGAAATGCTTGCCATTATGCATGCATTAGCCAAGTTCAGGAAGTACTTGGTGGGGAACAAGTTCGTGGTTAAAACAGACCACAATAGCCTCAAGCATTTTATGCACCAGAAGGATTTAAATGAGAGGCAACAGAAATGGGTGAGTAAGCTTCAAGCTTACGACTTTGACATTGAATATGTCAAAGGGAAAAATAATGTCGTAGCCGATGCTCTCTCTAGAAGACCTCATCTTAGCTCATTGTGTGAGCTTACCGCAGATTGGAGAGACATGTTGCTTGGTCGATTATGGCGCAAAATCGGGCTTTGCAACCAGTATTTCGGAAGGTACTTCCAGGATGAAAAGTACCTGTGTGGTTTGAGGGATTTGATTCAGATAAGGGAAGAATCTTTCCTGTGGCTGATTCAAGCTCAAGGCACATTCTTTTAATTTCATGATATACCACTTGCTGGTCATTAGGGATTCTTTAAGACATATAGGCAGATCCGAGAAAGGTTTTCTTGGAAAGGCTTGAAGAGAGAGGTTCAACGCTACATTCAGGAATGTCCTGTTTGTCAAGCAAATAAAAATGAGCATACATTGCCAGCCGGTTTGCTGCAACCACTTCCAATTCCCAATAAAAAATGGGAAAGCATTTCAATGGATTTCATCACTGGGCTGCCCAAGGCCCAAGGGAAGGATTGCATTTACGTGGTAGTTGACGATTAACCAGTTTGCTCTATTTTCACATTACCAAGATTCTTCTGCAGCCCAAGTTGCAGATTTCCGTTTTTCGAGAAGTGTTTAGGGCCGCATGGGCGTTAACATTGTGCGATAGGGACGCAAGTTCCTGGCACCTTTGGGCGTAGCGTTTTCGTAACGAGTGGTAATCGCTCACCTGCCTAACGGTTATCACCCTGCAAACCTGACGGGCAAACAGAAGTGGTGAACAAGTGGCTAGAAGGCTACTTGAGAAACTATGTGTCAGAACAGCAGAAAGCTTGGGATAAGTGGCTGCATATAGGCGAGTACTGTTACAATTCTACCTTCCATATGTCAATCAAAATGTCTCCTTTCTTGGCACTTTATGGGTATGAAGCACCCAGCTTTGCAGATTTGGTGTTTGGTGACAGCAAAGCACCATTAGCCAAGGATTTGTTGCAGCATAGTCAAGACATAATGAGATCCTTGAAGGATAATTTGCAGATTGCACAAAATCAGCAGAAGTTGTATGCTGCTCAGAGGCGTGTAGAGCGTTCTTTTGAGGTTGGGGATATGGTCTATCTCCGTTTACAACCTTATAGACAGTCTACTCTCAAGAAGAGTGGAGCTGAGAAGCTCAAACCTCGCTTCTATGGGCCATTTAGGGTCATCAGAAAGGTTGGGGCTGTAGCTTATGAATTAGAGCTACCTTTAGATAGCAAGGTGCATAACGTCTTCCACGTGTCTCGCCTCAAGAAGGCACTTGGACACAATGTAGTTGCTTCTTCACAGTTGCCACCGTTGGATGAAGAAGGACATTTGGTTCTAGTTCCCGAGGAGATACTTGATGTCAGAGAACGTTCCGTGAGGAATAGAACTATCAGAGAATGTTTGGTAAAGTGGAAGAATCTGCCTATGGAGGATGCAACTTGGGAAAGGATGAAGCCGATGCAAAGATCTCTAGTTTTATGATTGCTTGAGGACAAGCAATCTTGGGGAGGGCGGACCGTGAATGTCCCTTTTCAAGCCCTCGATTTTCACAAGGATCAAGTATCTTCCCTTTGGGAACCCTGAGGCTGTCTTAAGTTAAAAAATTAGGGGCCTCTCTAATTTTGGAGGAGGTCATTGTTCTGAGATGATAGTTTTAATGGCGGATTCCTTCGGTTTTCTTTCAGAGGGCTTCATAGCAGCATGTTCGCTCCCAAAGATTCGAAAATTTTGAACTACCATTTTAAATTCTATTTTTAGCAGCCTTCCGTGATGAGTTCGCTTCACACTTCCCGCCTAAGTAATGGCTGTTTCGGCTCGCTTTGACTTCGTGCATGTTAGAGACAAGCAGCCATTTAATCAAAGTCACGTTTTAATTATTATAATTAAACGTTGACCCTTGGCTTAGACTTAATGACTTAATGTTGTGTTTAAAAGGTGGGTCCTTGAGGGTGGCGCCCTCATTGAGAAATGATTTAATATTTACCTAAGTCAAAACAAGGATTGAGGGGCGCATATTTCAAAAGATGATATTTAATTAAAATATCAATTCTTAATGCCTTAAAGAGAAAGTACGCCTTCTTGAGGAGATGAAGGTTTTGACCTAAAAACAGATTCTAGGGTTTCGTGAAGTTAAGCAGAAATTATAAAAAGGGAGTCTTGTGCATCATTTGGGTTATCTTGGAAATTACACCGTTATGCTGCCGGATTGATTCTGGATTGCTTCGAGGGATGAAGACCTCCTAGTTTGGGCATCTCTTCTCGTTTGTAAGACAACGACTAGTGGTGATTAATAGTCTAGTTTGTGAGTACTTGGAATTCGTGCATTGTAAGCAGCATTCATTCATTTAGAATCAGATTTGGCATATTAGAGTTTTCTGTTTTCAGTGATTTAGCTTTAGCAGATTTGTGTTTTCATTCAAAAATCAAAAAAGACAAAACATATCATTGTGGGTATTGGCTATTTCCTTTCCTTTGGTCTAGGCGCCATTGTATGTCAATTTGTGGAATTTTCATTGTAGAATTTGATTTTATAAAGCAAATCGCCTTCTCAGCTGTGGCCGTACTTTTTCAGCATCTTGGGATTCGTGTATTTAAAATCAGTGGCATTTCAAGTCTGTTTTAGGTTCTGTTCTTGAGCGCCCCTATCTCACTTGAGTCTTGCAATTGATATGTATCATTTTGGAGGAGTATATAGAAAGATTTGAGCATTTCATGGTTCCCTAGGTTGCTGGTAATGCGTTGGAAAGTGCAGGACTGTCACAGCAGATTGGATAAATCTGCATTTCGTATATTGATTGGTGTGGATAGTTCTTACAAGCAACGTGAAGACTTCAAGGAAGATTACCTGAGCTGGAAGAATAAGGTTGGATCTTTAATCTGCTGTTTCTGTGATCTTTACCTTATGCAATAAGTTCTGAATCTCGTGTAATTCTCTCATAAGCAGATTTTTATTGATAGCAAGATCTCATTTATTAAATTGTAAGTTGGCAGTAGTACTGACCGCATTATAGATCTTTGCTTTATAAGATTGTAATAGTCTTTTACTTCCAGCAGTTGTTTGTTTAATTGATCTCCGCCCTATGGTAGCTACTATCCCATTCTGGGTTAGAAAGCACATTCTGGGTGTTGAGAGTCTTTCCAGTTTCAGTAGTTTCTTTCAAGCATTTCTTTGTATTCACTCCGTCATATGGTCGCCCCTCACTCCGCATCGGATTGGGTAGCACATACTTGACGTTGAGTTCCTTCCTGTAACTAGTGTAGAAGATCCTCTGACCAATGCTCACCATCCTCGGTGCCATTCTGGTTAGAGTTGTTTTCGTGCACGTTTAGGTTTATCCATCTAACCTTAACGGGTGCACTGTTTGTAATGTTGTAATCTGATAATTTGTGAAAATCAAAAAAAAAATTGGCTCGGTATATTTCAAGAAGAGGGCTAATCGTACAAAACAACAGGACCACTGCCAGAAATAGAATTTACTAAAAATAGTAAATTCCAGAAAGTGCTCGGAACGTAAAGCAAGTCACACCACTGCGAAGCTCTCTGAAAACCCAGAAAGAATCCGCAAACCAATCACCAAATTTCGAGCAACAACAACCAACTCCAAAACAAGAAACCCTAATTCCACCTTCCGAGTAGCCTACGGGTCTCTGGAATAGGCCAACGGTCAACTGAAAAGATCATGCTCGAGAAGGGAACATTACACTTCTCTAGGAGGGTTACTCCATGTCTTCTGTCTGGGCTTAGCTCTTGACGTGGAAGGTAGTGATGAATGAACCGGTGGCGGCTCTGTGTTGGGAATAACTACCTTCCTTGTCCTTTTACTATCCAAGTAGAGCTGGTTGTTTCTGACAACTTTGTTGGTTGTTTCCTCAATAGACATACTTTCCTTGGCATACCAATCCACTACTCGAAGAGGTTGTGAGTCAACCTGATCTAGGAAGAATAACTCCCCCATCATCATCAGATAGTCCTTCCATGTCCTCTGACAAGAAGTCAACAATTTGTGGAAGTCTAAACTGGCTGTAATTGCATCTTCGTACTTCAAACTCATCTTTACAGTTGAACCAAAAGTCTTCCATGGAAGACTTGTGTGAAGAGTATTGACCAAAGCATGTTGAATAATGACCCCAAGGATCATATGACCTTCTTTCGATGAGATACTTAAGGTTAAGTCTCACCATCTCTTGGCCCAAGGCTTGGCGTCGATCGTTGTCTTGCAACTGTAAAGTCCCATTTGAAAAAGGAATGTTTGCAGCCGGCTTGCGTTTGTGACGCAGAAGAGAATGTACTTTGTGCAACTGCCACAAGAACTCCATGAAGACCACTCTATCTGATGGATAGCGGGGTAACATGGTGGGATGACCCGAGTAGCATACACGCATATGTAGGTGAAAGTGGGGAACTAGATGAACCAATCCGCCCAATCTACCATTGCCTCCTTGGCTGTTGGTGAGATGCGTATATGGGTCTCACGACCGGGGTCTCTCACGGTGTGCATCAGGAAGTGATCATTTACTCACTTGAAATGTCTTTCTGATTGTGTGAACTTAAGCACGAAATGCTTGTTGAACCTTTTGTGCACCCAACGTTCCCACATTGTTCAACAATCTAAACTGGCCTTGGAAGGCGATTAGATATACGAGGTATGAACACATGTAAAACTTGTGAGCCTCTAAGAAATTGGTCATCTGCTTGTGGAGAGTATCACTGATCAGGGCGGGTCAGTCATAATGTTTTCTGTTGCTCACAATTTTGGCGATGACGTAGTACATCCATGAATGGAATTTGTTTGCCTCTTCTTGACCAGTAATACGGTTGAGTAGAGTGATCATTACTGCATATTCATCTCTGAATTCTCGTGTCCTACATTCTTCGACATGTTGGCTCTTTCTCCTTTAGCCATTTTTTTGCCATCCTCTTCGAACATTTGTCTTTTGACGCATCGAACACCTTTTCGCACTCTTTCATAGACACGACCAAGTTTTTCGCATATGGTGGAATGGCGAAGCACCTTTCGATATCCCTAGGCTTGAGGCTGCATATCACTGGTCCATCCACTAATTGAATCTCTCGTGCAATAGGGTTGTAATGCTTTACACAAGCTATTACAAATTCTATGTTCTGCTCTGAGATGGGGATTGATGCTGCCTCAAGCAATCCGGATTGCTTGATATTCTGAAGTGTGCATTGGTCTATGCCTTCCAGCTTTTCTAAGTCGACCTTTGGGTGTGCCCAATGCAGATCAGTGTTTATCGTCTTCAAGAAGTCATGAACTAAGACTTTTTTGGTCTTGTATTCGACTTGGGAGAACTGCATTCTGAAAACCTTGAAGATTGATTGGGCACATGATACTATTCGGACAATTTTTCTGCAACTCCTAAAAATAGCCTTGCCAAGAAGTACTTTTTATGAAATTTTTTGAATGAACCCAGAGTGTCAAAAATTCCAAAAAATCACTTTTCCTTGTACATGTGAGAACTTCTCGGGGCAGAAGCTTTAGAAGCCGTAGAACCAACGAGAACCAGCGAAGCACTATTTTTCCTGAAAAATATGATACATGGGTATTGTAGGCGCTTCAAAGCTAAAGAAAACCAATTTGTCTGCTTTTTTCGGAAAAATAGTGCTAATGTGATATTGGAATGAGGGAAATTTTGTATTTAGTTCATGTTATCAGTGCCCAAGGAGTTCAAGTTGATTAGGAGAAAATACTAGCTATTTTAGATTGGCCTCCCCCAGAGACTTTGGGCACAATTGAGAGGATTCTTTGGACTCCCAAACTATAGAAATTGTTTTAAGGGATTCTCACAATTGGGAGCACACTTAATTTATTTGACTAAGAAGGGAGCTTTCATGTGGTCTAAAGTAGCACAACGATCCTTAGACAAGTTCAAAGAGGTAATGAATTCATATCCTATGTTGGCTGTTTCTGATTTCTCTTTCCCTTTGTGTTGGAATGTGATGCATCTAAAGAAGGGATTGAAGTAGTATTGATGTAGAACAAGCATTAGATAGCATTTGAGAGCCACAAACTCAAAGAAGTAGAAAGAAGATTCTCAACCTATGACAAATAGATGTTGGCCATCATGCATGCATTGGCCAAGTTCAGGCGGTTTTTAGTGGGTGGCAAATTTGTGTTGAAAATAGACCACATCAACTTGAAGTATTTTCTCAGCCAAAAGGGTTTAAATGAAAGACACAAAGATGGGTGAGTAAACTTCAGGCCCATGACTTTGACATTAAATACATTAAAGGAAAGAACATAGTAGTAGATGCCTTGTCAAGGAAGCCCACTCTATATGTCTAACATTTCAATGAATTGGAAAGCTAATTTTTTAGTTTAATATTCCAAGAATTTGTTTGTTACTGACATCATGGAAGAAAAATCACAAAATGATAGGTACAATATAGCAAACAAACTCATCGTCTATAGGGATAGAGTCTATCTTGTCCTTGAGTCAAAACTTGGAAGATAAATCTTAAGGGAAATCCACCATACAAAATTGGCCAACTCCATGCTCTATGTCTGATATTTCAATGGATTGGAAAGCTAATGTTTAGTAGAATATTCTAAGAATTCCTTTGCTACTCACATCATGGAAGGACAACTACAAGATGATAGGTACAAATTAGCAAATGAACTCATCCTCTATAAAGATAGAGTCTATCTTGTCCTTGAACAAAAAATGGAAGATAAAATCTTGAGGGCAATCCGTGATACACCATTGGCAGGTCACCCTAGATATTTCAAGACAGACAAACCAAGGAAAGATTCTCATAGAAGGGACTTAAGGATGATGCCCTTAAGCATATGAAAGGGTGCCTAGCTTGTCAACAAAACAAGACAGAAAACGTTTCTGGCAGGCCTATTGCAGCCCTCACCAATACTAGATTTGAAATGGTAGAGTATTTCTATGGCATCCATGGCATGCTCCTTGTTGAAATATTGGGTGGGGTTGAGGGGCACACCAAACCCAAATTAAAGCCTTTGAGATCACACAAACCTTTAAGGGGCATACCATATTTCAAATTTTATTGCTTTTAAGTTAATGATGTAGTTTCAATGCTCTTTCGCCCTTCTTGTCATTTGCTATTCTCTCGTCTTCTCACAACTGTTCTCCACTCTTCTCACAATTGTTTTCCTTTGTTTTGTTCTTCAAAATATGAAGAATGGAAAAATGACTTTGTTTTTTGTTTTTAGTTGTTAGTGTGGCATTTTTAGGGTTAGGGTTGGTGTAATTGGGTGTGGGGATCCTTATGGGCCTCCCATCCCTTTTTCTTTCATTTTTTTGTTTTTTTCTTTAAATTGCATTTTATGTTGACTGGGTTGTAGGGGAAAGACTAGCCATCCCTTGCCATACCCCAAAAGGTAAGTGTTTCAAAAGCATTTCCATAATTTTTTTGACGATCAATGGTAGGGTTTCCTAGTGTCCTTGCATCCTTGAATGATTCGTATAGGGACTAGGCCTCAAAACATAGGGGATGCATCCCCTAGGTACATAGCTATTCTTCACAAGTCTTCTAGGACCTTTCACGCATGTACATTGTTAAAAATCATTAGGCAAAGGGACTGACAAAATGTACAAGCATATCCAAGCAATTTTAGTGCTAGTGAAAAGAGATATGTTAACACACCAACTTAGGGGTGTACACCCGAAAAGCCATGCTTCTAGGTTGGAAAAGTGAATGGTGCATTTGATACCTTATAAGCTTACCATGACTTACATATATAATCAAAGTGGGATGATACCATTCCTAATTCTATATGCAATACATGTTTATATGTAGGTAGGTGGAGTTTTCTTTACTATAACAGATGGAATCATCCTAAATAGAAACTCAAAATCAAATGATGTGATAATGCTGATAATTAAATAATCAAGAAAGAAAACAGCTGCAAGGTTGAATCAGTTCTTAACCTGTTAGCTTAGTTAGGTGAAAATTGAAATATGTGGGTGATTTCTTCTAAAAGGGGTTGGCACATAGAAAATATCCTGGAGAAAATTGTATGATTGAATACAATCCTATTGGGGTCAAAAAATTGCTTAGCTCTTGTTATGGATTATGTCGTCAAATCTTAAGCGATGAAGCTTCAACATTCTGGTAACTCTCTTTGGATTGCACAGTACTAAATTAAATTTCTAGAATACAAAAGTTAATATAGAGTTACTATCATGACATACTATTGATTCTTTTGTTGGAAGGCAAGACAATTATATTGCATGTTAAGTAAAGCAGACATAAAGAACTTAAATACACTTCATTTACATATCAGACTACTTATTGTATAATGTATGCAGCAGGTCTTGTCTAAAATCTGTTAAAGCTTATTTCGGAATTGTTATTTGTAACATCAAGAGAGGCATAAATTGATCTGGTTTTGTTACTTTTCAGACACTAGAGATATCGATGAAGAATGCAGAAACATTATAGTCCAAAAGATTTATCAATCTGCTTTAGAAATAGCCAAAAAACGTGGGGTTACACTGTCAGAGTTCCATATTGTGAATCAGGACCCACCAGCTCATTGTTATGAATCTATAATTGAAGCAATGAAGGACACATCCAAGCATCTGAATTTAAACTACAAGCTCATGATCAGCAGGGCATACCATGATTCGTTATTCATGGCCAGGTAATTACTTTTAGTGGATATGGATTTCAACTTTGTAATTTTCTGAATCTGTTAATGCATCTGTTTCTGCACATTTTGTTTATCTAAGAGTTCTATTAAATTAATGAAGCAAAACACCTGATTGCATATATACTTAAGAAAAGTATCCAACAGTAAGGTCATTGCTACTCATTTGATCAATTAATCCAATCATTATATTGTTACTTTATTTTGTTTTGGTCTCCACAAGATTCTGCAGAGCAAGTCTTAAGAGTTTTATTTTTTTGCATCCTCATTTGAATCCTTAAAGAAAAAATCCTCAAAATCAAGTTCACTTACTTTTGCATAGTCTTATTTGCTCTAGATTTTTCTTTTTGGTATGGAGAATCAGCACTAGCCAGGACCCCATTCGTGAGGTCCTAATTATGTGGCCCCTATAACCTCTGGCCACATGAGCTGCCCTCACCCATGCAGTGGTTGAAGCCAGGAATTCAAACCTGCAACAACTATCTGTGTCTTTCAGTGGCTTAACCATCCAGTCTATGCCCCCTGGGCCTTGTTTACTCTAGATTTTACTGTTTGGAGTTCATCATATTATCCTCAGCCTGTATTGTAGACCACTCCATCATATGCACAACAGTTAGGGAAGCCACAGTAAAACATCTATTGCAAGATCACAGATATTTTTGAACATCAGATACCTTGGAACTGGTCTTAATATAGATGACCTGATATTTAATATTTTACTACCACAAATTTAATAAGTAGTTGTTCATTTTCTGCAAACAAATCTTTGTTTATGAATTAAGATTTAGAATTTAACATGAGTATTGGCATATCTGCATACCGAGGATTGATCCAGCTTCAAGAACTTTATATCATAGTGCGAGTACGGAAGGCATGATAGGATGTGCGAAATCTCCAAAAAGAATACACCAGAGTGGCACTTTATCTTAGTGCATCTCTGAAAGAGAAAATGCATACAAAAGATGATAATAATGCTCAAATAGGATAGAATGCTTGAAGTACATGTAGAACAATCTAAAAAAGTCATCCCATTCAAACAAAAAGTTTCCAAGAGCTAAAACGTGCAAGTGATTCGCCAAAATGTGAAAAAAAACTGAATAAAATGTACCTGGAGAAAAATTCGAAAAAAATGCATGGAGATTTGTGAATGGTGATGTTTAGAGCAGTGTTGGGTCTCTTACTTCCAGCCACGACTTATATGAAATCATAAATTAAATGGAGCCTATTGGCTATTTAATTTATTGAGACGTCATTTGGTGAAGAGGTGCTTCACTTTGGATAATAAATAATATTTATTGTTTGTTTGTTAATCGGTTCTTATTGGGCTGACTTCTCCTTGTCATTTGCACCATTTCATATGAGATATATTCTTTGGTGGCCGACCTTGCATCATGAAGGGGTGCGACCACTCCACTGAATTGTATATAAGAAAGATCATTTCCATTCATTTGATCATCAAGTTAAGTTCATTCCATTCCATCTGCAAAGTGTGAATTCACCTACAGCAGTTCGTGATCTTCAAGGAGTGCGATTTTATTATCTGAGTTTGCATCAAGTGTAGTGCTGATAATTGGCGTAGAGTTTGGCCTCATTGTAAAGAGAATTATTGTTCATATTTCAATATATAAGTGATATATTGTTGCTGGGTTTTTCTCCCTCAAGTTGGAGGGTTTTCCTAGGGTATATGTTGTGTCTATTTGTTTGAAATTGAATTAAATCTGCTTATTTAACTTCTGATCCTAAAATTAACATGGTATCATAGCAGGTTTAAGCAAGATCGTGATCAGATTTACATAAGCAGCGTTATCTTCCACTCTTGTTCTCATCTTCTTGTGTCTATCTTATCTTCAAAAATGGTGAACGGGCTCAAGGTTGAAGATAGACTTGAAGGTGGTTCCAACTTCACCTCTTGGAAGTTTAGAGTGTTGCTTGCATTGGAAGAAAATGAGATTGCTGAGTTCGTAGAGAATGAAGTTCCCGAGCCTTCCGATGAGAATGAGAAGTCACAATGGAAGAAGAATGGCACAAAGGCAAAGAAGATTTTGGTTGATTTTGTGAAGGACCACCTTGTGCCAATTATCTCCAAGTTGAAGACAACAAGAGAGATGTTTAAGACCTTGGAGGAAATGTATGAGATCAATAATACAAGCAGAGCTCTTGCATTGAGGCAACAACTTCATCACATCAAAATGGCGAAAGGAGATTCTATCATCTCCTTCTTCATGAAGATCACCAAGTTGAGAGATTGGCTTTGTACCATTGGTCATATGGTTGATGATAAGGACTTGGTCATGTTGGCACTTAATGGTCTTCCTCATTCTTGGGAGCCATTTATCCAAGGTATCAGTGGGAGATCAAAGCTACCTAAGTTTGATCGTCTTAGGGCAGATTGCATTCAAGAGGAATCTAGATTGGCAGCGAGAGGCAATGGGCAAAGTTCTACCAATGAAGACATTCATGTACTTGCCGCTCACTCTTCGAAGAAGAAAGAAAGAGAAGGGAAAAAAAGCAACTTCAAGAGGAATCGAGATAAATGATCAGATGGTGCTCTTGCATCTAAGAAGAAGGATCTCTCCCATATACAGTGCTTCAGATGTGACAAGTTTGGTCACTATGCTAAAGATTGTCCAACTAGACCAAAACAACATGCTTCTATTGTGGATGTGGGTGAGATCTCTCCTCAGAAGGATTCAAGTGGATTTCTATTTTATTCTGCCCTATCAAGCAATGTTCCAACAGATAGCAACAGTTGGTTGATTGATAGTGGTGCTTCTCGTCACATTACTAGTTTTAGAGAACATCTTTCAGATTTGGTGGAGAAAGATATGAGCATTCAAGTCATAATTGGAGATGATGCATGCTATTCTGTGAAAGGTGTTGGAGCCTCCTCTCTTCACTTAGATTCTGACATCTCTCTTCAGTTGAGCGATGTGTTATTTGTACCAGGCATCAAGAGAAACCTTGTTTCAATTTCAGCTTTGGAGGACAAGGGATATCAAGTTGCATTCTCTGAAGGAAAAGTTCTTGCATGGCCGAAGAACTCTAGCATCAAGATAGCCCTAGTGATTGGTGTTCAGCAAGAGAGTCTCTATAGACTTTCCACTCGTCCAATGCAAGCCTTGTTGCATGATTCCACCAATCCATGTGAGCTTTGGCACAAAAGACTCGATCACCTTCACTTTAGAGCACTTCCAACCATGGAGAAGATAGTCACTGGCCTTCCTAAACTCAGTCAGGAGCATGAAGGTACTTATCGAGGATGCGCATTGGGTAAGAATACTAAAGGTCCCTTTCATAGTAGTGAGAGTAGATCCAAATGCATTCTAGATCTTGTTCATTCTGATTTGTGTGGTCCAATGTCTGTTGCTTCTTTGAGTGGTTTCTTGTATTATATAATTTTCATTGATGGCTACTCTAAGAAAGACTTGGATTTATTTCTTAAAGATTAAAAAATCTGAAGAGGTACTTGAGAAATTCAAAGAATTTAAGGCTCAAGTAGAGAACTTGTCCGGGAAGAGGATCAAAGTTCTGAGATCTGACAACGAAGGAGAATACATCTCTGGAAGCTTCCATAACTTTTGTATCGAGGCTGGGATTAAGAGGGAGCTCTGTGTCCCTTACAATCCACAACAAAACGGTGTTGCAGAAAGGAAGAACAGGTCCATTGTTGAGGCAGCTAAAGCTATGATCCATGATCAACACTTGCAAACCCTCCTTTGGGTAGAAGCATCTAGAACGATAGTGTATGTTCATAATCGGAGCCCTCATCGTGTTTTGGAGAACATGACTCCTGAAGAAGCCTTCACAGGTGTGAAGCCTGAAGTTAGTCATTTGAGAATCTTTGGTTGTCTTGTGTATGTTCATGTGCCTAAAGATAAAAGGACTAAATTGGAACCATCTGGCAAGAAGGGAATATTTGTGGGCTACAGTGAGTCTTCAAAAGCCTACAGGATTTACATTCCAAGTCAGAAACTGATAGAGATCAGTAGGGATGTTACATTTGAAGATGTTGCATTTAAGAGATCTAAGGGCTCTCACATGGAGATAGATAATGAAGACCAAGAGACTCCTCAGGACATGGAAGTTGACCATACTCCTGAGATTCAGAGGGAGTCTACTAAACCAGAAGAAGATGGTGATCCAGTTGAGCCCTTAGAACCAACTGATGGGCCTAGAGACATTGTTATTGGTTGTAAGAGACCTCTATGGGCTAGGCAAACAATGCAGGAGGCAGAAAAGTTTGCAGCCCCTAGAGGAACATTCAAAGAAAGCAAAAGACCACAAAAGTTTCCAAGCTATGTTGCATTAAAGAGTCAAATTATTGAATTTGAGCCTTCCAGTGTTGAGGAAGCTTCGAGTCAACAAGTATCAAGAGATGCTATGGCTGAAGAATATGAATCTATCATCAAGAATTATGTTTGGGACATTGTACCTAGACCAGAAGGGAAATCTGTTGTATCTTCTAAGTGGATTTTCAAGATCAAGCATGCAACTGATGGAAGCATTGAGAAGTACAAGGCTAGATTTGTGGCTAGAGGATTCTCTCAGAAAGAGGGAATAGACTATGAGGAAACATTTGCTTTGGTTGCTCGTTATACATCCATTAGGACTATCATTGCTATTGCAACAGCTAAAGCATGGAAGTTACATCAGATGGACGTGAAGACTGCATTCCTTAATGGTGTAATTGAAGAAGAGGTATATATTGAGCAACCTAACGGCTTTGAGATTCATGGGAAGGAGTCTCATGTTTGTAGATTGAAGAAGGCTTTGTATGGCCTTAAGCAGGATCCTCGTGCTTGGTATGAGAGGATTGATCGATACCTGTTGAGCTTGGGCTTCTCCATGAATGATGCCCATTCAAACCTGTACTTCAAGGTAATTAATGGTGAGGGATTGATCTTGGTTCTTTATGTTGATGATCTATTTCTTACTAGAGAAGAACAACTCATTATCAAATGCAAGAAGGAGTTAGCTTCTGAATTTGAAATGAAGGATCTTAGATACATGCATTACTTCCTTGGTTTAGAAGTATGGCAGAGGCCTAATGAGATCATTCTGAGTCAAGGGAAGTATACAATAGACATCTTGAAGAGATTTGGTATGATGGATTACAAATCCATGTCTACACCAATGGAAACCAATTTGTAGAAGCTAAAAGAGTCTGCAGCTAGTTCAGATCTGGTGGATCCTACTATGTATTGGCAGTTGATTGGATTGTTGATGTATCTAGTCAATACTAGACCAAATATTTGCTATGCAGTGAGTGGACTTAGTCAGTTCATGTGTGAACAAATGCAAATACATCTAGTTGCAACAAAGCATATCGTGAGATACTTGCGTGGCACAGTTGGATATGGCTTGAGATACTCTTCCAGTGTGGACCTAAAGCTGCAAGGATATTCTGATTTTGATTGGGCAGGGTGTGTAGCTGATCGGAAGAGCACCTCTGGTTGTTGCTTTAGTTTGGGGTCTGCGATGATCTCCTGGTGTAGCAAGAAGCAGTCTTCAGTGGCACTAAGCACCGTAGAGGCTGAGTATATTGCAGCTTGTGTGGCAGCTCTAGAAGCAGTGTGGCTTCGGAAGCTCCTTGCAGGATTGTTTGGACAATCATTGGAGCCAACTATCATTCATTGTGATAATCAAAGCTGTGTGAAGCTTTATGTCAATCCAGTGTTTCATGATAGAACAAAACATGTTGAGATCAAATACCACTACGTCAGAGATATGGTATTGAGGAAAGCTATCCAATTGAGATACATTAGCATTGAGGAGCAGATGACTGATATTATCACCAAGCCTCTCTCCAGAGTAAAGTTTGTGCACTTTCGAGACAAGCTTGGAATTGTGGAGAATGAAGCCCTAGCTGAGAGGGAGACTCAGCATCAGTGATCTTCTGTGATTTGCTTTAATGCATTTTTCTTTGTGAGAGAATTTTGAGGTGTAAGCCCTTGTTAATGCATCTTTCTCTATGAGAGAAATTTGAGGTGTAAGCCCTTGTTAATGCATCTTTCTCTCTGAGAGAAATTTGAGTTGAAAGCCCTTGTTTCCACCCTCTTGGAGTAGCCATGGTGGATGTCGTGTTGAGTGGCTCCATGACAACATCACATCGAGAGACTCCATGATGATTTCCTTGTACGTGTGTTTATTCACCCTTTGGAAGTAGCCATGGTGGACGTCATGATGAGATGACGACATCACGTTGAGTGACTCCATGATGGGCACTTGTGCACTTGTTCTTTCCATACATGGGAGTAGCCATGATGGACGATATCACATTGAGTGACTCCATGATGAGCTCTTTCCACATATGGGTGTAGCCATTGTGGGTGTCATGTTGAGAGACTCCATGACATTAGATAGCTGGAAGTATTCCTCCCTTGCTGAGAGGGAGTGTTGATGTTTAGAGCAGCATCGGGTCTCTTACTTTCAGCCACGACTTATATGAAAGCATAAATTAAATGGAGCCTATCGGCTATTTAATTTATTGAGATGTCATTTGGTGAAGAGGTGCTTCACTTTGGATAATAAATAATATTTATTGTTTGTTTGTTAATCAGTTCTTATTGGGCCGACTTCTCCTTGTCATTTGCACCATTTCATATGAGATATATTCTTTGGTGGCCAACCTTGCATCATGAAGGGGTGTGACCTCTCCACCGAATTGTATATAAGACAAATCATTTCCATTCATTTGATCATCAAGTTAGTTCATTCCATTCCATCTGCAAGGTGTGAATTCACCTACAACAGTTCGTGATCTTCAAGGAGTGCGATTTTATTATCTGAGTTTGCATCAAGTGTAGTTCTGATAATTGGCGTAGAGTTTGGCCTCATTGTAAAGAGAATTATTGTTCATATTTCAATATATAAGTGATATATTGTTGCTGGGTTTTTCTCCCTCAAGTTGGAGGGTTTTCCCAGGGTATATGTTGTGTCTATTTGTTTGAAATTGAATTAAATCTGCTTATTTAACTTCCGATCCTAAAATTAACAGTGAAGAGTTGTGAAAGACCTTTCCAATGTCACTGGAATCACGAAAAGCAAAGAAATTGGTCAAAAGTTAGCTTGGGAGTGAAAACAACACATTTTACTTTGATAGGTGATAAAATGTACTAGCAGAAAAATATCTGCACCATTGGATAGTTCTCGAAACCAATTTTTTGGCAATATCTTGTTTGTCTGATTTTGATAACCGAGTGAAAAGTTATCGCGATTTTCCCAATCTTGCTACAATTGCAAAAAAGACAATTTTTTTTAGCCCCCTAGGGGTTGGGCGCTAGTAGCCAATGTGATCGTGGGGTGGTGGGAGGGCATTGTGTGTTGTCGGTTAATAGGCCTTGATTGTTAAGGTGGGCACAGTTAGCGCTTAGTTGCTAGCGGCTAGTGCTTCGCCTCGCTGGTGGCCTACGGTTGTTACTACTGTCAACGACACTTGGCGGGGGGCACAGGGGTGCCACCTCCTACGCGGCGCTCCGCTAGTGGGCATTGGAGCACTTTTTTTAATTTTTGTTATTTTTTTTGCCATACGGTACAACATTTGGGGCGTTGTACGGCCTCCCAAATAAAAAAAAGTTGCCTCAAGAGCTCTTGATGGAAAAATAGGGAAATTTATAGTAAAAATTTGTCGATTTGGCCTCCTAAACACAACGGTGAGGTCCTTTCCGTACCAAAATGCACCAAAAAATCGCTCAACTCCAAAAATTGCAAAAAATACAATGAAGATTCTAGATTTGCTCTTGAAACCCTAGTTGAGAAAAAAACTCAAAAATGGAGAAGGGGTTCATAGAATCCACACTTTGATACCATGTTAGAATTGTGAAAAACAAGAGACGTAGGATCAAACAACAAACAAAAACTCCTTCCACACAAGAAAGCTGAAAAACAATAATCAGCTATATCCTCAACTAGAAAAACTTACATAATGAAAAGCTTGCTCGAACCTCCAAAGCCTTCAAGTTAGATAATACAATGAGAGAAAGTGCATATAAGAGCAAACCCTAAATGATAAAGGGATTACGTCATGACAAGTTTCCTCGTCTTATGTGATGAGACAAATGATCTAATAATAGCTCACTCTAGTTAACAAAAAAAAATGCTCCTAAGTTTAGCTTAAGTGCATGAGAAGAAATTAGCCTAATAATCAATTAAAGATTAATTAATTATTAACTAATGCATGATTACTCTTATAGGTAGCTCGTTTGGTTTGGGATCTAGTAATTTCCATTACTTTATCCTCACCATCTATGCCAATCATATTGACATTGGCTTGTTTTGGACAATTGCCGTTTGCATTGTCCCCAAGTCAACACCATTATTAGAGATGTTTGGGAGTACAATTGATAGAAAAGTTTGGGAGTACCTTGATTAGTGTGGCAATCTCTTGTGAAATGAACCATCTTACTACACTTTTGAATTGTACATTTGGTCAACTCTAGCCATCGTATTGAATCTATCTACTACTTCCACCAATATTTTGGCACCTATTATGTAATGTCTCCATTTTTGGGTTCTCTTACATTGTAGTTGACTCTGACCTTCTTGGTGTGTGCCAGCCTTATCAGAGCGGTTATTTGACGTTACCAGCGAGCTTAGATGATCTGGAGGTCTCAAATGTCACTTTTCAAAGTTATTTCCGACTTCTAGTGTGCTCTCCAAGATTCTTGGAGAGAGCATCTATTTGTAGTAAGTCACCCGGTCAAGTCCAATTCTCATTATTCCTCATCGGCATCACTCCAGTGCAATCAAATTTCAATTTTGATGCTTTTTGATAGTTTCCGCAAATTGGATTTAGTAATGAGCTATAATTTAATTTTTATTTTTTTTGCTTGTTGAATCATTGCTAAGGGGCAGCACTCTGAACGCTTTTGACTGGAGCTATGAACCATTGTGACCACATTCAAGGGGCCACGTCCCCGCTAAACCACCACCTCCATTGGTCACCCAGTGCTACGCCTACCAGTAGTCTCGCCGACCTCCTTGCTGGATCCAACGCCATTCCCCTATTTGTGTCATCCTCAACCTTATCTCTCCAAGACCAACTGAGCAGAAGGAGTGAAAGACTCATGAGGGTCTGATACAAAACCTGCCAGGCATGAAAGACCCATGTGGGTTCGACAATAGTCCACGAGCAGCACACACCGAAAGGAAATTGGATCCGTGAGTAGCACACGCCTCTAGCACGATTAGTCACCACGTCCTCCAAGATCACCTGCATGTCCTCCAAGATCAACCACCACTTTATTTAACTCCGAACCAAGTTGGGACCAAACCGGTATACACTACTAAGGTCCAGGCGGGGATTTGAACCTTGGTTGCCCCACAAATAGGGCAACCATCTCACCGTTATACCAACAGGTGATCCCCAAGCTATAATTTAATTATTTTTACTAAGGTTGCTAATTTTATTAAAATAATTTAATGGGCACCTTAGTATAATAGCTTTTTTGAATGAGGGTGGAGGGCCTAGCTCGATTAGCCAAAGCATCCTGTTGCAGGCAAGAGGTCACAAGGTCTAGTCTCCCCTCCGTCCTCGTGGTACCAGGCGGCATTTCATGCCAATGTCACCAATCACGTGAATACCCAATTCCTACAGTCTTAAAAAATAGCTTGTTTGAATGAGAATTGAAAGTTTTAAATGTTGGACGCTGATGAAGTGATTTTATATTATACTTTCTGGAAATCTTTTAGAAATGTTATAAAAGGAGTTTGGGAGCTCATTTGGGATATGCTTGAGAATTGATAACAGGTTATTGATTGTTTGAACTTCATTCATCTAAGGGCTTTGTGAGGACGGAAACCCTCATAGAGGACATTAGCTACGAAAGTGAAAGATCTTTCCTGGCTGATTTGTTGGTGGTTTTATTCAGGAACCAAGTAGGAGCTTCATTGATGCAAAATTTTGATTTGTTTGCCAAGTAATAGAGCAGACCATTGTGGGCAGATTTTGTGAAGACTAAACAGTAATTTATAAGCATCAAAGTATTTAGTTTGGACCCTTCATTTGCTGGTCATACCATCTTTGGGCAGGCCGTTCAGCCCAGAGGAAGGGCATGGGGTTCCTTGGGAAAGGGACCTACATTTTGAGGGAAATTTTGACTAGTTTGGGGACACCATGGTGTGAGAAACACTCAACAGTAAAATTGGAGTTGGAATAGCTAGGGTTTGGAGGAGTTGGTTGCCATTTTTGGAGCCATAGGTTGTTTACAATCCATTTCCAAACCATTTATGGACAACAACAGATGGGTATGTTTGTATTGTCATTTTGAGATGGTTTGGTCGTCTGAGTATTGTAAAAATCATTGTTATATTACTGTCCAAACTGTATGATAATTCTGTAATTCATTTCCAGCTAGTGGATAATTTCAAATATTTAAAAAATTCAGAATTGATGCCTTATGAATATCATTGTGAGTATTTTTATTTGATTGCATTGACTATATTACCATCAAAACACATATTCTTATTCAAAAAGCAAAAAAGGAAAAGAAAACGTATATAGGGTGGTCATTACATATTATATCTTTGATTTTGGTATCCACCATGTGATGCACTTGTAGATGTGTTAGGTGATGCATCCTTATTCTTCTTCCACTTTACCAAGGTGGTGGTTGGTGTTGGTGGCTCTTCTTAAGCTAAGAGTACTTGGGCACTCTTTGATGAAACTCACACTTATATTGAGAGGTGGTGGGGGAAGCGGGCGAAGGGAGGGGGAGGAGGGGGTGAATCAGTATAGATTAAAACTTTATCCTTAACTTAATCAAGCATAACAATATTACTTCAAGCCCTAATTATCCATAGCAGTATCATTCATGTAAGATGTAGTAATTTGAAAACATGAATAAGAGACACACAATTTTACATGGAAACCCTTACGGGAGAAAACAATGGCAAAATCTTGCGTGTATTAATTTTCTTACAAAATTCATAGGCACCAACCCATTGGAGACTCCAATCTCTACCACTAAGCACCAACTAAGCAAGAGGCTCCAACCTCATGATGTCCTCAAGTAGGAGGCTCCAACCTCCACAAGAACAATATAATAATATTTGTTTTCAACTTCTCAAATCTACTCTAACACCTTTTTACAAATCTGCCAAACTCCCTTTCATAGATCTGCAATATAGTCTTCACAAAAACGGCAAAATTGTCTTCACAAATTTGGCAATAATGTTCTCACAAATTCAGCAATAATGTCTTCACAAATTCTGTAATAATGTCCTCACAAATTTGGCAATAATGTCTTCACAAATTATGTAATAATGTCTTCATGAATTCTGCTCATAAACTACCATGATCTTACCTGTGTCAATTCTTTTCCCTTCACAAAATCGCTGCTATAAATCTGCTCACATATGCCTTATAAATCTGCTTGAATAGTTTTTTTTTTTCTCCTCTTCATATAACAAATATTCCTTGAATTGATTGAATTTGCCTCACCTTCAAACTTGTATTTATACATGCCCAAAGCAACTCTTCACCCAAGGGGTGTGATCCTCCAAGGGGGCGGGGGGTGTGGCGAGGCATTATCCAAAATAATTTTTATTTATTTTATTTTTCCTCCCAAAATTTAGGTGCACCTTCGTAGGGGGGTCGTCCAACTTTAAAAAATTAAATAAATTAATTTTAGTTTTCAAACATACCAGAATTTGGGCACCATACTTAGGGTAGGTCGGCCCACATAACATAGCATTTAATTTTGATTTTTCCTTCACCTATGGGCCGGCCACCTTTGACATCAATGACAACAATTTTTCCAACAATCTCCTCCTTTGTTATTGATGACAACCCTACAAAGAAATAATCTTGAAATGCAACAGAAACATACTTCTCCCGTTGACTGATATGCTCCCTCTGACTGACATGCTTCCCCTTTACTCTACTTCTCCCCATTTGACATCAATGGCAAAGGTCTTCCAGAGCTGAAAGATAACAAGTTGAATAGCTTCCTTTGAATATATGCTTCTTTTGAAGCATTTAGTGATTGGATGAGAGTGATATCACTCCCAATTTCTTTGTTAGATAATCAAAAGTCTCTTTTGGTAGTGGCTTTGTGAGAATATCAACAATTTTTTCCTTTGTAACAACTTATTCCAACTTCACTTGCTGATCAACCACTTGCTCTCTTAGAAAATGATATTTGATCGAAATGTGCTTCATTTTAGAATGCATAACTGGGTTCTTCGATATGTTAATTGCACTTGTATTATCACAAAAGATGGATATGGGGTGCTCGTACTCAACCTTGATGTACTTCAAGGTTTGCTTCATCCAAAGGAGTTTAGTGCAACAAGAAGCTGCTGCAATATATTTCACCTCTATTTTGGACAAAGAAACCAACTCTTTCTTCTTACTTAACCATGATAGAAGATTGGGGCCAAGTAAGAATGCTCTACTTGTTCTTTTTCTTTCATCAATATTGTCGGCCCAATCTGCATCTGTTTACACTTGGGTACCACAACCCAAAATCCATAGTGCCCTTTATGTACTTGAATATCCTCTTTATTGCTTGCACATGTGTTTCCTTTGGTGGTGCCTAAAATCGTGCCACCAAACGAATTGCTTGCATAATATCAGGTCTTGTTACTGTCACATACAACAAAATTCCAATCATGGACCTATTTAGAGTTTGTAACGCCTCTGAAGATTCATCATCCTTGCTTAATTTGCATCCTATGACCATGGGAGTACTCACTGGATTGCAGTCCTCCATCCTAAACTTTTTCAACATTTCTTTAATATATTTGGTTTGTGAAATGAATATCCCCTTATCTGGTTGGGAAATTTGCAACCCAATAAAGAAAGACAATTCACCAAGCATGGACATTTTGAACTCCTTTTGCATGTTCTTTGCAAACTCCTAGCACATCTTATCATATCTACCCTTGAAAATAATGTTGTCCACATAAACTACAACAATCAACTAATGATCACCTTTAGTTTTGATGTATAGATTGCTATAGACAAGAATACCCTTTTTGAAGCCCTATTGTTGTAGATACTTGTCCAACCTTGAGTACCAAGCCTTGGCCTTGGGGGCTTATTTCAGCCCATTAAATGCCTTCTTTAGTCTACATACATAGTCCTCATTCTTTGCTAGAAGAAACCCTTCTGACTGTTCAATATACACTTCTTCCTCCAAGTTTCCATTAAGAAAAGTTGACTTGACATCAATTTGATAGACTTTGAAATTCTTGGAACATGCAAATGCTAAGAACATTCTTATAGTCTCCATATGAGCAATAGGGGAAATTTTTTCTTCAAAATCAATTCCTTCGACTTGAGCGTATCCTTTGCATACTAATATTTCCTTGTTTCTCACAACTTGGCCATCCTCATTTAACGTGTTCCTGAACACACACTTAAGGCCAATCACATTTTTATCTTTAGGTCTTGGGACGAGCTCCCAAGTTTCATTCTTCTCGATTTGATCCAACTTTTCTCCCATAGCCTTTATCCAATGCTTGTCTTCACTTGCTTCTGTAAAATTCCTTGGTTCCATTTTAGAAAGTATAAGTTTGCATGTTTAGATGAATTGGCTAATCTCCTCCTTGTTTGGATTTTTTTATCTTTGTCACCAATGATCAGATTTTCTAGATGGTTCTTTTGGACAAATCTGGATGGAGTCTTGACTGTTGCTCTAGATGGATTTTTTGGATTTCCTTGTTTAATCTCTCCATTTTCAACTTCTTCCTTTACTTCTTCTTTGGTACTATCTTCTTGATGGTCAACTTCTTGTACTATTTCTTTTTGATGAAGCAAACCTTGAAGGACATCAAGGTTGAGTATGAGCATCCCATATCCATCTTTTGTGATAATACATGTGCAATTTACATATTGAAGAACTTAGTTATGCATTCCAGAATGAAGCACATTTCGATCAAATATCATTTTTTAAGAGAGCACGTGGTTGATTAGTAGGTAAAGTTGGGAATTGTGGATATTTTCATGAAGCCACTACCAAAGAGACTTTTGAGTATCTGAGGAAGAAATTGGGAGTGCTATCACTCTCATGCAGTCACTAAATGCTTCAAAAGAAGCATATGTTTATAAATGGTGATCTTTGGGAGTTTATAATATCTTCCAAAATTTTGGAGCTCTTTTCGAACTTCATGCTTCAATTCGATTTTTCCAACCCCTTCCTTGGGGAAACAACTTCAAGCTCCAACTTTTCACACTCCAATTCCTTTTCCTTCAACTAATCTCTTACCACTTCTTCAATTTTTTTTGCTTCTTCAATTTGAACCTTCAAATCTATGATCGTCTTTTTTGATTCTTCAAAGCTTTGGAATGATTTTCATTTTAATTCCACTATCTTATTGAAGCCATGATCTTAGTCTTGAATTCCTATTGTTGAGCTTCTCAATCTTGTCATAGGAAAATTCGAGTTCTTTCTCAATATCATCTTCTTCATTACCTTCTATGTTTTCTTTCCAATCTCTTTCTTCTTTTCTTTTATCTTCATCCTTCTTTACCTCCATCGCCATAAAGAGTATCTCCTCTTCATCACTATCGGAGAAGCTTCCATACACACTGCTTTCATTGGATGAGCTACTTGTTTCTTGAATGTAGAGACTCTTTTTATGCCGTTGAAAGTTCTGTTGGAAATATAGTCATTGATGTCAAAGGTACAAAGACGAAGTTTGCTATCATTAATAGAATGAGGAGATTGTTGGATATTGTCATTGATGTCAAGGTAAAGTAAGAAGAATGGCATGACTGAAGATAATATATTTGAAAGCCACTTACTTTGGTCACACACAAATTCTATTACTTCAAACGCACAGCAATGATTAAGGTCTACAATGCAATGTCATTCGATTCTTAAGCAGAAGTAGATGTGGAGAATGCAGCAGAGTTATATCAGACATAAGGCAAATATGAGAACAGATTTAAAGCAGTGATTATGACATTTAAAAAGGCACAGAAATTCAATATTGAAAATGACAGTGATTATGACATTTAAAAAGGCACAGAAATTCAATATTGAAAATGCAATCAAGTTAATTAAGTTTATTGTCAGCAATTGTTCTAAGATAGCAGCAATTAAAGTTGGGTAATAAACAACAAAAGAAATAAAAGTTAAAGTAGAGATTAAGTGTTGATAGAAGGGAGCAATTAAAAGTGAAAAATAATGATTCATATTTTTAATAAAAAGACAAAAAGTCACAAAGACAAAATCAGAAAAAGACAAAAGAGGAATAAAGACAAAATATATAGCAACTAAAAAGCAGCGACTGGATTTAGAAGAGCGGTCATATAAGACAAACATAGAATAAGACAAAAGAGAGGTGATGACAAAAAAAAGGGCAGCGATTCATTTAAATCTCCAAAGGAAGCGATTTTATTAACTAAAGTTGCAACGATTTCATTCAATGATAGGAAGTGAATCATTATGAAAAAAGCACGTTTCTCTTCTAATGAAACTTCAGATTTAAATTGATGAGGAGGTGCAATTAAGAGGTAAGTTTTGTTAATAAAAAGTGATGTCCATTCAAAAGGTTATCTCTATTTAAGAGATGCATCATTTCATTAAAAGTATAAGATATAAATTGTGAATGAGGATTGTGAGAATAAAAAAAAGGTGTGACTGAAGTGAATGAATGAGAGCATGTGGAGAACAAAGTTAATATCCAGAAAACATATTCAGATATGCATATGAAGGTGTGTGGTGTGTGGAGTATTAAAGATATATCAAATACATATCAGCAGATTTACTTAGGGTGAGTGTGAGTGAATGAGAATGTGTGTGTAATGAATACTTTCTGAGCATAAATAAGAGAGATAGCAGAAGTATGAAGAACAAATTTGATTTATATTGAAGATATTTGTGTGCAGTAAAGTGTGTTCATCATATATACACAGCAGTTCATGAAGATATAAAAACATATGAGATGAGCAAGTGAAAACATGAATAATCAGTCCTAGAAGAGCAGATATCTAACAGCAAATATATGAATATAGCATATGAAGATTTGTAAAGGAGGTTTCATGCAAGATTAAAGAAGACTTTGGAGCATATTGAAGCAGATACAAATCAGGATTATAAGCAGATTTGAAGGAGATATTTGAGCAGAATTGTCCATCATCTATCGAAGAAGCAACATTTAAGGTGGAACATTGTTTATGAAGTTATTAACTTTTGCTAAGTTGGTGCTTGGCAAGTGGGGGTTGGTGCCTACAAATTGAGGGAGTTGGTGCTTCCTGTAGGTTGGTGCCTACAATCATTGTAATTCACATAAATATATATAGTACATTATTTGTACCGTAGTTTTCTCCTACATGGGTTTCCACATAAATATCGGTGTTATCATGTTCTTCTCATGTGCATAATTATTGATGTTGAGTGAATGGTGTTATAGTGATTGGTAAAGTTTTAAATTGGTAAAAGTTGCGTTATACTGATTCACCTCCCCCCCCTCTTAGTATAACTGTGTGCTCATCAAGTTCTTCCTTTTTTTCTTCCTTCGTGGTCCTTTTTCTTCTAATGATGATATTTCCTCCCTTACCTTTTGTAGTATTCTTCATCCTCTTCAGTACTTTCACTTTCGGCTTGTGGACATTTAAAAGCAGAATGACCTATTTTACCACAATTGAAACATTTAAGATAGACTTACCTTTATGTTTGTTGAATCCTTTCTTGTGCTTTCTTACAAAGTGTGCTTCTTCATAACTTGAACTTTCACTTGATATATGTCCTTTATTCTTCATCTTCTTGGATTCTTTGAAGGCAACTTCTCATTTTGACGACTTCTCCTTCTATGTCCTCATTTCGTACGTCGTGAGGATACCTGCAACTCATTCATTCTCAAAGTGTCTAGATCCTTCATTTCCTCAATGGCGGAAACTTTCACATCAAATTTCATCGGGAGAGATCTTAAAACATTTTGCACAATTGTTGCATTCTTAATATTTTCTCCAAGACCACGAATGGTGTTGACGATTTCATCCATACGAAGTAGGTAGGTGGCGATATCTTCGTCTTTCGTTTTCAAACTTTCAAATTGTCTCCATTGGGTTTGAAGCTTGGCCTTCTTCACCTTGTTGTCTCCATATATATTTTCAATTTTTCTCACATATCCTTAGCCAATTTGCAGTAAATAACCTTCACAAACTCCGTTTCGGATATTCCATTCAAGATTGTATTTTTGGCTTTTGCATTGTTCTTGCTTGCCTTCTTTTCTACTTGATCCATTAATGGGGTAGTAAGGCGAGTATAACCAACTTTGATAGATCTCCAATCTCCAAACATCATACCCAAGCACATTCAAATAAGTCTCTATCCTTATGCTCAAAAAAGCACAATTCAATCCAAGATCTACCTTCAAGTGGTTAGGCTAACTCCAAGGGAACCCGCTCTAATACCAATTGATGAAACACACACTTATATTGAGAGGGGGGAGGTGAACTAGTATAGATTAAAACTTTACTCCCTAACTTAATCAAGCATATCAATATTTCTTCAAGCCCTAATTATCCATAGCAGTATGATTCATGCAAGATGTAGTAATTTGATAACATCCACAAGAGACAATTTTACGTGTAAACCCTTACAGGAGAAAACCACAACAAAATCTTGTTTGTGTTAATCTTCTTACAAAATTCATAGGCACCAACACACTAGAGACTCCAATCTCCACCACTGAGCACCAACTCAAAAAGAGGCACCAACCTCATGATCTCCTCAAGTGGGAGGCTCCAATCTTCACAAGAACGATATAATAATTTTTGTTTACTTCTCAGATCTGCTCTAACACCTTACAAATCTGTCAAACTCCCTTTCATAGATCTGCAATATAGTCTTCACAAAATCGGCAATAATGTCCTCACAAATTTGGCAATAATGTCTTCACAAATTCTGCAATAATGTCTTCATGAAATTTGCTCATAAACCGCCATGATCTTGCTTTTGCCACTTCTTTTCCCTTCACACAATCACTGCTATAAATCTAGTCACATATGCCTTAAAAATCTGCTTGAATAGCTTTTTATTTCTGCTCTTCATATAACAAATATTCCTTGAATTGATTGAATTTGCCTCACCTTCAAACTTGTATTTATACATGCCCAAAGCAACTCTTCACCCAAGGGGTGTGACCCTCCAAGGGGGGTCGGCCCATTATCCAAAATAATTTATTTATTTTATTTTGCCTCCCAAAATTTGGGTGCACCTTCCTAGAGGGGGTCTATTAGAAAATATGGAAAGAGAAGCTGCAAATAATTTGATTCAAAACAATACATGCTTCACATCTTTTCATTCAATACATTTAACATATTTATAGGATTAGAATCTCCTATATCGTAGGAGAGATCCTATAATGACTCTCTAATATAGATGAGCTATTTTGAATAGCTCGTAATACAAACAAATAATCATACTAACAAACCTAACAAATAACTATTTTCACATCCATAATAGCTACATGAGTTGTGATAACAACTCACATTATTAACTTATGTGAACACTAACAATTAATTTCCCGACATTCCCCCCCTTAGTGTGAACATGGTAAGAACTCACACCCTACATCTGCAGCAGGCCCAACTCTTGTGGGTCATGATCTTGATTCAAAACGAAAAGAACCTCCCATCAACCTTTCATGGTTTTCACATAGGTTTACCACAAACCTAAACATGAACAAGAATCCACTCATCTGTTCACCTCAAGTGGTTTTCTAGATCCTCCCACAAACCCTTTAAAGATCTATGAACTGCATCACACTGGTGCTTTTGTTCACCACTATGCTTGTACATCAGAGAGGAAGTCCACACAAATCTAAAAGACCCATACTAGAAAACGTTTCACATTACATTCCATAAGAACACATTGTTCTTAATTGTAGTCACTGTTACCGATCTCTGCCACTCAATCTCGAACAACATAGACAACCGCCACTGCCACTAGAAGCTGCCCTTGACTTTAGTCATTTTGGCACGAAATGGGAATGGAACATTGGTTATTATTCCCCCCCACAATGTGAAATTTCCACTTATTCACATAACTAGGAACACTGAAAAGTGAAACATATCAGGGTGCATGTTACTATTTGGATCTTGCTGCACATGATCACCATTGCCAATGAACGTATTCACTGACCGATCATCTTCTAACGAAGTACAGCAGTCAGAGGACTTTTGCAGTCATCTGCTCTCCAATACGATCATTTTTCCAGCATTCACACACCACACTTAAAAGCTAAAAAAATTAAAACACACTGCATATTTATTTTTCACCATATCATGCGTGCGGCCTCATTGTTGGTGACTGACGAGAGGTCGCTTATTGACCTCCTTCCTCCATTGCCTCCGTCCTCCATTGATTTGCTACTTGCTTAGAAAATTTGGATTTTGAGGCACATATATACAAACCTTAATCGAACGTCAGTCACCATCGAAAATGCGTTCGTAAGGAAATTTTTTTTTTTTTTTTGGACTTTGATGACACAATGATAATGACAATTTTTATAAATAATATGAAATGACTCGAAGTCTATAAACCTACAAAAAAATAATAAGGTCAAGAGACTATGCTTAAAAAACAAAGATTAAAAACAAACTTATCTCTAATCAAGGGTTAGAGATAATAATTGGGCCAACCATCTCCACGCGGGTTGATGCTAGTGGAAAACTGATCAATGAAGCCACTCTGATTGGCAAGATGACTGGTCAACAAGGAGAACAGGTCAATAATGTTGGATCAAGGTGCCGATCTCACAATAAAAATGCAGCCAAGAAAAATGCCCATCAATGGGATGGAATGCACCAACGCGGGCCTCCCAATCGCGAATACAAGTTCTAAAATTACAATGTGGTGGGTGTGAATGAATCTCCACCAAGCAGCAAATGAGTTCAAAACAGTCTTCCGCCTCAATTTAAACTCATAGTCCCGAGATGTGCTAAACTTGGAGCATCAAATGAACAGACCACAAAAATAATTAAACGATCGATTATTTATGCGGATCAGATCAGATGAAGGATCACAATATAACCTTACAAGCCGAGCTTGAAACATGAACAATGATAGAGCCGCCTTAAATGACCTCGTAGAATATACAAATGTGTTGAAACTGCAGATAATGATGATCCTGGAGGGAGAGACAAAAATCACGGGTCAAGTATAATGCCTAACTACAAAAAAACCTCGACCTTCAGACAAACCGCTACTAGCACGACCCAGAGCTGTTGATGATGGAGCTCGGAATATCTAAAGAAAACCTCTGTGATTGATATTCCTATTTAGATGGAACCTCCTTTCACATGGCACTCTTCCTGTTCGTTCTACTTTGATACCATATTAGAAAATATGGACAGAGAAGCTGCAAATAATTCGATTCAAAACAATACGTGTTTCACATCTTTTCATTCAATACATTTAACATATTTATAGGATTAGAATCTCCTATATTGTAGGAGAGATCCTATAACGACTCTTGAATATAGATGAGCTATTTTGAATAGCTCGTAATACAAACAAATAATCATACTAACAAACCTAACAAATAACTATTTTCACATCCATAATAGCTACATGAGTTGTGATAACAACTCACATTATTAACTTATGTGAACACTAACAATTAATTTCCCAACAGGGTCGTCCCACTTTAAAAAATAAAATTAATTAATTTTTAATTTTCAAACACACTAGAATTTGGGTGCCATACTTAGGGGAGGCAAGCCCACATAACATAGCATTTAATTTTGATTTTTCCCTCACCTATGGGTCGGCCACCTTTGTCATCAATGGCAACAATTTTTCCAACACTCTTATTCCTTAAGTCGTATGGGTACTCCTTGACTGTGTGGCCTAGGACATGACAAATTTCACAAAACATCTTCTTTGTGCAATTGACTTTTGTATGACCTTTGTATTTTGTAGTTTTTGCACCAAGAGTCTTTTGTTTTTTCTTTACGGTCCTTTACCTCTCATTGAAGAGCTTGAATTGATTCTACTTCATTCACTTGAATTAAAACCATCATCTTCTATTTTTCTCGAGCATGCAGATATCTTGTTTTCGCTTTCAATATCCCTTGCACAACTATATGCATCCTCATAAGATGAAGGTTGAACTACCTTCATCTTCTTTTGCAATGAGGGCATCGACCCTTTGATGAGTCATCGCTTCTTTAGACCATGGTCCAATTCCTTCTTGAGTTTGCTTAATAGTTCTTTGGCCTCCTATTGTAGGCTTTGTTGGCGTTTCAATTCGCACCTCTGGAATGTGGATTAGAAACAGACAGCTATGCACAAATAAACTGCTCTTCGAATTAGGAGGGGAAGCTCCCTCTTTGCTAATGTTTCTTAAAGAAAGTAAACTAAAACTAATTTGCCAATCTTTTTGTTTAGCTAAGAGCACAAGGTTATAAAACTCAAGCGTCGTAGCTGAGATTTTCTCTTTTGAAGTTCAACTACGACTAAGCCTACTCTATTGATGTTTCTAACTACTCAAGTAAATGCAAAGTTTGAGAGTTAGAAATGGACAAGGAATATTCTTTGAAATAAATACTTAAATAAACTTTCTTCCAACGCACATCTACTATACTTTCAATGCAAGCTGAAATAGAGATCATGTAAGCATAACACATAAAACAGAAACCTGAGATAGTAGATCAAAGTAAATGAGGCATAAGATTTCCTTTTCTCAAATTTCAAGTAACAAAGATTACACTTTTGGGACAGCAGGATTGTAGCAAAATAGGCTTACAGTTTAACAATCAACCAGAATACATTGACACAAGACACATGAACTGAACAATAACTTGCAGCTAAAAAAGGCTTGCAAATTTGCTCCAACACTAAGTGAACAATACTGAATAACAATTAGAAGGCACTAGTAGGCTCAGCATTTTGTTATCACAAGCACGGTTAAAAATAAATGGGCAAGGCTTCCCTTATTTATACACAAGTAGAGGAGTAAGGAACCCTAAAATCTCCTTGCTTTTACAACTAAGACTTGCCAACATGCAAGCTTTATTTCTAAAACTAAAACAAGATAAGCATCTAACAACCTATGAAAGCATAAAAACAAGGAAAGTGCCAACTATTGCAACTTGATTTCTTTCTCCTTCAAAGAATGGATAAGCATGAAGCAAGAATAGAAAGAAAGTATGAGTTAAGAATGGAAAGAAAGCTGGGAGTAAGCATTGAGTTAACTGCTACTTTAAATCTCAACCATATCCGCCAAAAAGCTAGAAACGGTATCTCTATTAGGAGCATTGATACTATCTATAGCAAAATTCCACTTTTCTAGGATCTCTTCACCTTTCGCAATTGTACTTAGAGAATCTTTCACATCTTCAACTGCTTTATCGAATCTTGCTGACATCAGCAGCTCTGCAACTGGAGTGATGACCTTTTATAAACATATCCTCTTGCTTCAGCATATCTTTTTTTCTTGTGTGTGACCATTTTCTGATATTTCTCTATTTCTTTCGCAACTTTTATGCTTCTAACACTTCTCCTGATTTTTCAATGGAAGAGTATTGTACAACTCTTTTCCAATACTTGTCCTTTTGCTCATACCACACCTTTTCACATTCTTCAACTGAGATGAAAAACACTTTTCAACATTGTCTGGCCTGAGGCTACAAACAACCCAGAATGACCAAGATGTATGGCTGCAACATTTCCCACGTCTTCCAAAGCACGCAAATTGAACATTGGTTTTATATGATGCAAGTCGGTTTCAGTAGTTTTGATGAAATCATGATACAACACTATCTTGGCTTTGAATTCGATGGGAGAGTACTCCATGCTAAAAAACTTGAAGGTTGACTGTAAACTTGACTATGTTTGGACAAGTTCTGTACAAATACTAAATTTAGCTTTGCTGATTTTTCTTCTTCAAATGGGCAGATTTTTCAAAAATAATCTAAGATATGGGTTTTGTAGAGGATCTCATTGCAAAAAGACCTAGATTGCTTGTTTTTGAAAATTGTTGATGGCTGGTTGAAAAAGAAGAAACCCTAATTTTTGAATTTTTTCTGAAAAAAGGTAAGAGCTGGGTTTTGTGCAGTCACATTTTGTATGAACCCAGTTGATCAGATTTTGAAAATATTGAAGATTCCTTGGACATGCTTCAAAAAAGCAAGTTCTTGAAAATTGAAATTTTTTCCAAAGTTGTTGAGAATCATGAACCAAGCTGACCCAAATTGCTGAAAATTGAAAAAGATGACCTACTTCTTTTGAAAATTGATGCCCTGGAAAAATAAAGCATGAAAAAGGAAGCCTCTATGTGAGCTGATTTGCAAAATGTTAAGAACTCTTAAAAATCTCCAAGTTTTGGCCATCTAATCTTGAAATGAAGAAAAATTTGTGTTTCTCCTCTCTTGCCTTGGATGACACCTACAAAAATTGTGAAGAATGAATGCACAAAGCCATCTTAAATAAGTTTTTTAGGTTTGAAAACTATTTTATTCTCCATCTTTAAAACTTTTGAAGCCAATCCTGAGCAGGTGCATTGAATTTGGACACTTGTTGATGTTGAAAGATAAAATTTTGGAAAAATTGACTAAGGCATGAAACTTTGGACGCCTTTGGCTTGCAGACTAAGCCAATTTTCTTGAAATTTCAACTTTTGTTTGAGTTTTGACCTCAGTTTGATCTTGATTTCCAGACGTTAGATTGATCCCATGAATTGGTTGATGATCTCGTTGCGGAGCCTGATCAAATCTGATGAGATTATCCTAGAGGCAACTTTTGATAAAAACATCATTTGATCCCTCAAAATGTTGGGCACCCCTGGCTAGTTGGGGCACCCAGGATCACCAATGTTAGCCATTTTTTGACATTCTTCAATTTCTGTGTTTTCTTTGATCTTCGAATGAATTCTCGCTTTTGGATGATCAGGAGGTTGGATGAACTGATGGCTAGACTTGTTGGATAGCTTAGAGAATTCTAAGGGGGGTCTTTTGGAAGTGATATCTCTTGAAAACTGATTTCAGGGCCTCAAATCCTTGGGCGCCCCAGGCTGGCTGGGGTGCACAAGTCTCCCAGTGTTAGAATATTTCTTGAGGTTTTCATCTCTGCTTTTGACTTTCCTCATTTTGCAAGATTTTACTCCCCTGTTCAATCCGACATAATTGGTGCTTGATAAATCTGATGAGCTTACCGTTGAATCCGTTGAAGAGCTGGACTGAATGTGAAGAAAATTTGTTGGAGGTCACAAACCTTGATTTGCACTTTTAGGCCCTCAAAAGCTTGGGCGCCCCTGTCTAGCTGGGGCGCCTAGCATCTCTAGACTTCACCATTTTTTACTTGTATTTCATCCTTCAAATTTGTACCTGTATAGTCGTAAAATTGCACCCCTCGCAATTTCACATACATTCTTGTATCTGTTTTAGTGTCCACTCCCTTAACACTTGAGTAGGCTCATTTTAGCCCCTACATCAGCTTTTTTCCTTCTCAGGATGCTCCAACACCCTTTTCAGTAGCTACCCTTGTGTGTTAGCTTTTCGTCGAACCTTGGGCTTTTTCCATTCTTGTTTTGTAGCCTGACATGTCTGGACATGTCCGTCTCAATGCTCAAACAGTTGTCTCCAAGCATGCTTGCCACTTGTCCTTACCTTTTTTCGGTGGTAACGGTCCGAGACGCGTTGTAACGGCTGAAGAAGCTTCTTTGCTCTCCTTAAAAGTAGTCTTTTCACTCCATTTGCATCTTCTAAGTTCTTCTAGCTCCATTCTTCCAACTTCTAGCTTCACTTCTTCTACCATCTTTCTCTTGCTTGCACAGCTCCATTGCTTGCCATAACAACATTTTCTCAAGATCTTACAACACCCTCTACAACATTTTTGGCTCTTACAGCTATCTTGCTCTCCCTCTTTGCATCTCCTTTGGCTCTTGTAGCTTCATCTCCTTCATTTCATTCTTGTGAGCATCTTGAAATTCCATATCCCCTATCTCTTGCATCTTTACTTCGTGATACGGGTTCTCCTCCTTGAGTGGGGATTGCCTTTATCACGTCTTTTGTGATACGAGTTCTCCTCCTCGAGCGAGGTTTGCTTTTATCACTCCTACTTGGTGGTGCGGGTTCTACTCTTGAGCAGGTTTTGCTTTTACCACATGCTTTGTTCATTCCACTCTCTCTCTCTATCTTCTTGGCTTTGCATGGAGGTGGGAACACCAAAACGGGGGTTTGACTAAGGCAAACCCATATACAGCCCCAACACTTTCTCCAAATATCTTACAAACAAAGGTTTTGAAGACACTCATTTGGTGGAGGCTTCATCACTCGTGTGGTTGTAAGTATTTCTTTACTTTCTTCTCCTTATCTCTAACATTTTTATTTCACTTTATTTCAGTTCTATTACATTCTACTACTTTATCACATTCTGTAAATTCTTAGCAATCAAATAGTTACCAGTCATTTAGGCATTTTCTGTGATAAACTCATTCTCTGGTCCATACGAGACGCCAACGCGCCTCTGGGGCACCAGCGTGCCGCGCTGTCGTCCGTATTCTACGTTGATGTCCTTTGGCTGAGAGCTTGTCAGTTTGTCTAGAAAATCTCTGTGACGTGCTCTTTCGAATTTTGAAACTCTCGTTGTTGCTGTTCGTGAGGTAGTTTAGGGCAATTTGCCCCGTGAGGCTCTCTGAATGAAGAGAACTCGTGAGTAGCGAATCCCCCTCTTCTACATTTTGGTGAACCCGACGTGAAGGAGGGTATTTTTCGAAAAAACTAGGAATTTATTTACCCCTACTTGTCGGGGTCATAACTTTTGACTCGGTGCTCGGAATTCAGAACTATTTGCACCGTTGGAAAGGTCTCCTAGAGAACTAGTTTAGTGCCTAAAATACTAGTGCCTTCGGCAATTGAATTTTAGGGATTGACGCTAGTTCTGACCTCAAATTTCGCTTCGAAGACCTCCGAAAACACGAATCACTAGAACATAGAAAATACCGAAAAAATCGTAATAAATTTAATATCTTCTTTTATTAGTTCAGTATCTAATTTTGTTCAAAATGTTAATGATATTCCATTTCATGCATATGATAGTGACTTGGCTCTACCCATGTCACTTGGTATCTTTGATCCTTCTCACGAAAGTCCTCTTACTTCAGAGGATATTTTGTTGCAAGAAGATGAAATCATTGATACCTTTCTTAATGTTACTTTACCTTCTCTTCATCCCGATGCACTCTCTTCTAGAGATGATGCATTCGTGAATGATGAATCTCTTATACCTTCCGATGCACTCACTTCTAAAGACGTTGCATTTTTGAATGATGAATTTCTTATCTATTCCAATGCACTCTCCTCTAGAGATGATGCATTAGCGAACGATAAATCTACTTCCACATCTGATTCTCCCTAGATCGATGTTGAGAATGTTTCTTCAAATAATTATTCCACATGTGATCCTGTTTGGATTGATGTTGAGAATGTCTTCAAATAATTGTTCTACTAGTTGCGATGAGTCTGTAAATGTAATATGTGTTTCTGCTGCCCCTCAAAGGCCTAGGAGACTAGTCATTTATGTGACTCCAGCTAGTCCTTCTCCTAAAAGGATTTGTTCTATTGATGGTCTTCCATTGGATAAAGATTCTCCTAATCTTTCTATGGCTCCCTCTTATAGAGTGGTAGCCCATACTTATGCGAATAGAATGAATAAACAACGAAGCCTTCCTCAAGCACCTAAACATGCGACTAAAGCACCTAGTGATTACGATCCTGTCGAGCAAGTTCGGGTTATTCCGGCTAAGATCTCACTGTGGGACTTGCTTTAGTCTACTCCGGTTTATCGAGGTATGCTTCAGGGAGCCTTGCAAAAGATCCTCTCGCCTTCTTCCGCTAGGCCAGTAGATGTTGATGCGTTGATAGCTTATATTCGTGCAGATTCGCCGAATATTAAGTTCTATCCGCAGGAGCTCCCGTCTCCGGAAGTACAGAAGCAAGCAAACCCTTTAATGATCATAGTTAACATTAATAAAATTGGTATTAGATGTACTCTCATTGACGCTAGTTTAGCGCTCAATGTATGTAGCATCGATCTATTGCCTAAGATTAATATTGATCCATCTTCTCTTAATACTTCTTTTCTTGTAATTCATGGGTTCGATAATGTTGGTCGACAAGCCCTAGGCATGATAGTCTTGCCTTTGAGGTTGGGACCCGTTACCTTACCCACCCTTGTATTGTTATGTCAAAGAAGTTACCATATAACCTTCTTCTTGGTAGACCACGGATTCATGCTATGGGTGTAGTCCTATCTACCTTGCATAAATCTATTAAGTTCATTTGTAACAATAAAGTAGTCACAGCTAAGGCTGATCCTGATGCTATGGACTTATGTGAGATGGCAGTTGCTGGTCGAGCTTTGGTTGTGCCTGCTCTTATTCCTTCAGTGTCTTCCAGTGTGTCGATGTTTACTCTAGCAGTACCTACTACAAAGGATACTCTTGAGATGAATGTCCCTAGAGAAGATCCTTCTGAAGCAAGGAATACTAAGTCTACTCCTACTTCTCAAAGGAATGCATGTCTTGGTGATGATTGGGTTTCCTTAGACTTTACAGATTCCTTCATTCAAGAACATAAAGTTGACCCAATCGACTTAGACCTTCCGATAACATCATCCAAACCCACTATCAAAGATGGTTATTCTTCTGTATTGTGGGATAAGGTGGATGCAAATTATAATGCTCTTAGTGTTGATCCTCCTTCTGAGGAAGATGATCACACTTTTATTAAAGGAGCTAATGTTGGTAATCCTGTCAGGAAGGATGATGGCAATCTCGTAGAGGAGTATGATCCCCTTTGCCAGAACAATACTCTCCATGTAGATCCTCTATAGTCGGCTACCTTTGTATCTTCTTCTCGTGACCAATTAAACTTTTCTCCACAAGAGAAAGGGTTGCTTCCTGCTCCTCATTCTTTATCCAAGCAAGAGTGTATTTTGTTGTGGCTTCTTAAAGCCCGCTTAATTACTCTTCCTCCTGCTAAGAGACCTTATAAAATGATAAAGAAAAACATTCTTTCTATGCATACCATCGAGTGCCTAGCCATTCCACTAGTGAATGTAAGGCCTTGAAGGATAAAATACAACTTAATTCAGGTGCCATCAAACTCCTGTTTGATTGATGTACCTGTCTCTTCCTCAAATGACAAGTGATATCGAGGTTTACCTCTATCCTGTATCTCCTAAGTATCTTGCATGGTTCTCCTCCCTTGTATGTTGGGGGCAGTGATGACTTGTTTTGGCGATGTGTGTCCTTCTTAAGGACCCCCTCTCTTCTCTATCTTTCAAATGAAGTGTCCCTTGAGTGGACCGCTTTTTTCTTTTGAAGGGTTCTCGAGGGACCACTTTGAAAGCTTTTCTCCTTCAAATTAATCCATTCACGTCTAGCTTGGGAGCAGCCTGATTAGACCTCGCTTTTCAAACAATGCGTCCCTTGAGTGGACCCCTTTTCTTTTGAAGGGTTCCCGAGGGACCCCTTTGAAATCTTTCCAATCTATCGACAGTCTACGTGACTGTCTACTTACTTGCCTGCGTAACCGCTTTCCGACTTTGCGGAATCCCCTTTTCCTTTGGTTTCCTCCATGTGAGAGATCTTGGGGGATAACTCCCTATAGGTCTACGGGTCTATAAGGTGCTTTATTGGGGTTCCTTCATGCGAAAGATCTTGAAGGACACCTCCCCTACAGGTCTGCAGGTCTGTAGGGCACTTTCCCGACTTCCTCCATGTGAAAGATCTTGGGGGACGCTTCCTTGTAGGTCTGCGGCTCTGTAAGGTGCTTTTCTTGGTTTCCTTCATGTGAGAGATCTTGGAGGACACCTTCCTCGCAGGTTTGCGGGCCTGTGAGGCGCTTACATTATTAAATTATTTTCTCTCTCCTCTTCTCAACTATGTATATATTGGATCGAAGATCCACATCTTCTTCATCTTGAGTATATGCCCTTCCTCTCTTCATTTGATATTTCTTCTATGTGTCATTATTTGGGGACGACGCATAGCATTGAGACAACCTTCTACATCAAGGTCTCTTTACTTTGCTGACTCGAATCCTTTAGCTTTTTGTGTTCTAACGTTGTTGTCTGGTGTAGGTTTTTCTTGTCTAATGCATTTGTTTTATAGGTCTTCAGCCTGGGGGCATGCTTACGTGGTTCGAAGAGTTACCTACTTCCTTTACAATATCCTTTTGGCATATGATGTTATTGATGTTTAGTAGATTTCCTTTAGCGTGCATATTAATGTAGATTCATATGCCCGCGAAAGTGGGGGCAAAATGTATAGTCGTAAAATTGCACCCCTCGCAATTTCACATACATTCTTGTATCTACTTTAGTATCCACTCCCTTAGCACTTGAGTAGGCTCATTTTAGCCCCTGCATCAGCCTTTTTCCTTTTCAGGATGCTCTAGCAACCTTTTCAATAGCTACCCTTGCATGTCAGATTTTTGTCGAACCTTGGGCTTTTCATGTTCTTGTTGTTTTGTAGCATGACATGTCTAGACATTAATGCGTCGCGCGGACATCTATGTGTCACGCTAGCGTCCTACGATGTCTCAATGCTCAAGCAGCTGTCTCCGAGCATGCTTGCCACTTGTCCTTACCTTCTGTTGGTGGTAACGGCCCGGGAATATTTTGTAACGGCTGAAGAAGCTTCTTTTCTCTCCTTAAAAGTAGTCTTTTCACTCCATTTGCATCTTCTAAGTTCTTCTAGCTCCATTCTTCCAACTTCTAGCTTCACTTCTTCTACCATCTTGCTCTTCCTTACACAACTCCATTGCTTGCCATAACAACATTTTCTCAAACTCTTACAACACCCTCTACAACACTTTTGGCTCTTGCTGCTATCTTGCTCTCCCTCTTTGCATCTCCTTTGGCTCTTGCAGCTTAATCTCCTTCATTTCATGCTTGTGAGCATCTTGGGATTACATATCCCCTATCTCTTGCATCTTTACTTCGTGGTACAGGTTCTCCTCCTTGAGCAGGGATTGCTTTTATCACCTCTTTTGTGATACGGGTTCTCCTCGAGTGAGGTTTGCTTTTATCACTCCTACTTGGTGGTGTGGGTTCTACTCCTAAGCGGGTTTTGCTTTCACCACACGTTTTGTTCATTCCACTCTTTCTCTCTATCTTCTTGGCTTTCCGTGGAGGTGGGAACACAAAAACGGGGGTTTGACTGAGGCAAACCCCTATACAACCCCAACACTTTCTCCAGATATCTTACAAACACAAGTTTTTGAAGACACTCGTTTGGTGGAGGCTTCATCACTCGCGTGGTTGTAAGTATTTCTTTCCTTTCTTCTCCTTATCTCTAACATTTTTATTTCACTTTATTTCAGTTCTATTGCATTCTACTACTTTATCGCATTCTGTAAATTCTTAGCAATCAGATAGTTAGCAGTCATTTAGGCATTTTCTATGATAAACTCATTCTCTGGTCCGTATTCTGCGCTGACGTCCTTTGGCCGAGAGCTTGTCAGTTTGTCCAGAAAATTTCTATGACCTACTCTTTCGAATTCTGAAACTCTCATTGTTGCTGTTTCTGAAGTAGTTTAGGGCAATTTACCCTGTGAGGCTCTTTGAATGAAGAGAATTCATGAGTAGCGAATCCCCCTCTTCTATAGTACCTCATATTGTATCCCTTGTTCGATCTGCAATTTCTGGTGACAGACGAATCCAATGATCAGGCTAAGATACACATTGGATAGCTAATAGGATTTTGAAGACAATGAATATATTTGCAAACCCTAACCTTTGCATTAGGTCCTCCAAAAGGCTGGGCACCTCTGTCTACCTGGGGTGCCCAAAGTTCCCAGACTTGGTTTATTTTTTGATATTTTCATGGTTTGAAATTTGCTACTTTGTCAAGACTCCTCTGATCGATCTGAGATTCCGGTTGACTGGTTGATCTAATGAACCTGTTGTTGGATTCATTGTGGAGCCAGAAGAATTGTGAACAAAACATCTTGAATGCAGAAACCTTAAATCCATTATCTAATACCTTGAAATCATAGGTGCCCCTGGCTAGTTGGGGCATCCATAGTCTCCGGAGATGGTTTTTATTTCACATTTTTCACTTTGTCTCTCGTTCCTCATTCACCACTTCATGCTTTGCCTGCCGCTTGATTTGTATAGTGCTTGAAACTTTGAATCTGTTACCTAGCAGTTGAGCAACCTCCATTAATGACCTTGGAGCTGTTGAAATAGCTTCTGAAAAAGCAGAATAGACCCACCAAGGAAAAATTGATCTTTTGATGATTTTGACTGGACCAGCCTGTTGAGGAAGTATTTTCAACCAATCAAAATCAGTTTTGTTGGGTGAAAATTATGTAATCAACTTTTCAATAGATTACACAACTTGGACTTCAGCCACAGCTATGTGAGATGTGAATCTCTCCTCTCGGAAAGGGGAGGCGCCCTTCTTACTGCTAAGAGAAACAATAGTAAATCACACAAGTAATTACAAAATGTACATGAAATTCACGGAGTGGGGGGGGTGTGTTACATTCATCCTTCTCTCTTTTTTCAGAGAAGATGTTTACAATGCTTCATGTGTTGGAAGTTCCGAATTCTTGATAACTTGAAACGAACAACTAGCAGTAATGCCAATATCTCTATCTCATCAAAGCGAAGCGTAGAGATACCAGAAGTAATTAACAACAAACAAATAAATTAAAAAGGGAAAGCTCATGAAGGCACAAAGTCGTTCCGTAGCTTTATCAATGTTGGATCTGCATAAGCGTACCGTTTGCTACGTTAGAAGCACAAAGTCTTCTTAGACGCAACAATTCTTCAAACAGCATGAACGATTACAAGCACAAAGTCTTGTAGATCATCCAACAAAAGTATCAATGAGCACGAACGATTACAAGCACAAAGTCTTGTAGATCCTTCGACAAAGTATCCAAGAGTATGAATAATTATAAGCACAAAGTCTTATAGATTATCCAACAAGAACATGCAAGAGTATAAATGATTATAAGCGCAAAGTCTTATAGATCACTCAACCAATGATAAACAAAATAACAATGCAATCTAAATAATAGATGTAACGCAAAGTTTACATCAACCACTTAGAGTCTTTCAGATTCCTCGAACTAATCACTACCAAATCAAATCAACTTACAAAAGTATTGAATCCAACGCAAAGTCTGGCTTGCAATCCTTTTCTTTATTGATTGAATCTCATTCACAAAGTATGAACGCAAAGTTTCACAAGTTTGCTTACAAAAGGGCAGCACTTCGTTGCAAAAGGCTAAAAGATAAATTACAATGAAAATCCCTCACATTATATAGAAAGAGGGATGAGCAAAAGAAGGAAAGAGATTGAGAAAATCAGGGAGAGTTAGGTGAGCGATTTTAGGAAATCTCACCTAACTTTGACCAAAGTCAAAGTGTAATTTGTTTTGAAAATATTACATCTTTGGACTTGGTGTAATTACTATTTACAAAATGACATTCGAAAATGTTGAGAAATATTTAGAAGATGCATAAAGGGATGCACCGGAAATGTCTAACACTGGAGAATAGGGGGCCGCTTCACGTCTCTTTGCATTGGGCGCGGAAGTCTTCAAATTTCCTCCTAGTCTCCTGCACGAACTTCTCATCTGGACCAACGGTGTAATCCACAATGGTGTGAATTCTCGTGATCGATCTCATGGCAGATGAGTGAACCTTCTTGCACCTGTCAAGATGCGTCTTCAGGTTGTCCAATGTGAGCCTTTTATCACAAATGATGTTCAGTGAAGCTTCTGAGAAGTCTGAACTGTCAATCAAATTCATGATGGCTTCTTTGAAGATCAGGGATATTTCTGCGGCCGGTAGGAAGATACGATTGTCCTCAAGAAGTTGACCAGGCAACTCTCTGATACTTTTGTCAAGAATGTTGCGGTGCCCGTCGACATCTTCCTGTACTTGGTGAAGATCTTCAATGAGAGATTGAACCACTTGAATCCTATGTTTTAGTGATTCTTTTACCTCTACAAACTTTTCTTTGTCGGGAATTACCCCAACCTCCACCAATTTGCTGAGCTTTACCTGTTTCATTTCCGACCATGACAACAGGCATTTTTCCATGTCTCTGCGCTCCTGGGAAAGTACGCTCTTTTCTTTATCAAGCTCTGTGGTGAGCTTGGCTAACATGGTGGTTTTCTCATCCGCAGCCAAAATTATCTGAGATCCGTGTTCGATGATCTTTTCAACAAAGTCATACAACACCCTGCCTTTGGAGGCAAATTTCTCAGCTTTCTTGACAGTTGGATCTTCAATACCAGCTGTCGGTGAGTTTGTGCATTACTTGGAGAACCGGAAAGTCTCTTTACAACGGTGGCATAATGCTCTACCCTTTGTTTGTACATGTTACGAGATTGCTCAACTTTGTCCAGCCTTCCTGCCAAGATATCCAAAGTGACTTGCGCATCGGCTTTTGCACTTTCGTTGGTAACCTTGCCAAGCTGGACCTTTGTTACTGTGTAGTCCTCCATATTGACATCACCTTCTTGATTCGGTGTTATGCCAATTTCAGCATACTTATGGCTAGTCTTATCAACATTCAGCCTTGAGTATACTTTTGCCTTCTTTCCTTTGGCCTTTGGAAGAACTATCTCTTCAAGGTCGAGCTCCTCTGGAGAAATCATTTGCTTTTTACGCTTCGACACTTGAGATATTAGCCAAGGAGGAAGAAAAGAAGTGTGAACTTCTGGATTTACTGTCAAGTCGGTCGCCATTGCCACCTCTAAAGTTATTGTCACATCTGAACTCACCAATGGTATCGTGACAATTGGAGAAGTGTTTGTCATCGCCATCTACATAGTTGACACATTGAGCTGATCTTGCATTGACTCATTCATAAGCGATTGAATTCGTTCGAAGTGATATCATCGTTGGCGAAGACAAAACTAGGAATAGACGATGTAATTGGAAGCTTGTGGTATATCAACCGTATGGATGCTTGTCCTTTGAAAAGTATCAAAGGCTGGGTTGATCACTTCTTGGGGATAGAGTGATATCTCGGTGCGGGAATGCTATTGGTAGGAATAGGTGTGAGAGCAGGAGGTGGAGAGTTCTTGAATGGAGGTATGAGAGCGTTTGAAGTCCGCAGGCGATGATGTTGCAATGCGTTCTCAACTACATTCTCCGGGAGAGTAGTTATTTCTTCATCATGCTTTCGGGTTCCTGTTGATCCCTCTTGTGTCTCGATTACGGCTCACCTTCAAAGAGTCACCTTGAATCCTTCTTGAGAATCTTCATGGAACTCTTGTCGCTTCGAAACCTCTTCGGCGCCAGTGCCTTCTTGCTGAATCTTCATCTTCAGCGGATTGGTCACTTGAAGTATCTTCTTCATCGGAATCTATCTCCTCTGAGATGGGCTTTTTACCCTTAGAGCGAGATGGATGAGATTCCGTCTTCTCTGTCTCTTGGACAGCCTGGGTATCTTTCTTACCAACAGTGAACTTGATCCTAGGGCCTCTCCGTGAAGAAGTGGGAACGGCCGCTGATTTGTTTTTGTCGCGGAGTTCTTGCTGTTGGCGTGCTTCTGCCTCAGACTCTTCTCCTTCTGAGTCTGTCCTGAAACTTTTCATTGTATGACCATGTTTGTGTAACCATTCTTCTGTGTTGGCTAGAATTGGTCTCAGCCTTTCTCTCATGCTGGTGACCTCTTTTCTAGACCACTGTATTGCAGGCAACGGCCTCTTAGCAATGCCTTGCTCATCATAGACAGCGTTCATGATATCACCTGGATCCTCAAAATCCTCTGGTAGGTCCAGCGATACCAAGATCTGATTTGTTAAGGCTGTCAATGCTGCAATAGTCCATTTTGCGAATGGCTTCTTCATCTCTGCAATCCGCCCAGATGTCTTCAAAATGGTACCTGTGTTGGTGACCTTTTTGCAACTTCTTTCTGACATCTCGGTAGTCAAAATCAAACCTATACCTGTAGGTTTTGATGGTCATGATCTACAATCGGCATGAAACGGACTTAATAGCTTTTGTCGCGGTTGGATAGTATATACGCGATCGTCGGTGGAACTTGAATCCACGTTTGTAGTTTGCTTCGCCGTTCTTTACGCCTTGACATCCGGTATGCGCATGTTTTCCATGAGAACCCACTTATCGAGAAGGATAAGTGAGTATAGGGACAACGGTGTAACAACCTACTCTCAAGTAAGTAAGCGTTGGGAATTGAAGAAAAATACATCCGCTTTACTTACCACCTTATAAGCCTCATCCGGACCTCTTCTTCTTTCAGTACGGATCAAAGTTGAAGAGTAAGGGCGCAAAGAAAGCATCAGTGACCCGTCTGAAATGATGAAAGCTCTCCTTTAGCTCCAACTGATAGAAATATCTGTACACAGGCACCATCATTCGATTCCCCTTCGTAGATAGACCTGGGAATTGTCTCATCACAGCTGCTGCGTACACCAGGTAAGAAGTCATGTAGAACTTCAATGTAGAGCATTAATCAACTGCTCGTGCATCTCATCACTAATTTGTTTACCCCAGTCAATATGCACCTTTTGCCTCCTTATGATCCTGATGTACTCATACATCCAATCGTGAAAGGTGGATGATTCCGGCAAACCCTTCACTCTGCTCAGAAACGTGATCATATCCTTGACATCATCTTTGAAGTCACTTCTCAGGAGTCCTTTCGGCCATCTAGAAACAGACGATCTAGGCTTCTTGAGCCATTGAGTATTTATCAACTGTTTGGCTTTATTGGGATCAGCATCAAAGATCTCCTGTGCTTTTGATATAGAAATGTCAATATATTTGTCCATGTGAGGAACCTTGAAGACAATGTCAAAGAAATCGGGGTCGAGGCTCAGAATCTCGTGCCCGGAAGAGTCGATCACACTTCTACTTTCTCGGATGTAATGAGACGCAACTTGAAGAACAAACTCAGTATTGTGCGCAGCTGTGGGGAACATCGCCACCAAGTGGAGATTGTTGTGTACGATTGCTCTCATTGAATCAGGGAGAGGCTTCGTCTCTGTCAACTTTGCGAAGTCAACCAAGTCTTGATGGCCAACTTCTGTATCCTTTATTTCTTCAACTTTCGAAAGCACCATAGTTGGCGGATAGACGCCTTGATATTTGTACTTCATCTTGCTTTTTGCTTTTGAAGAAGGAGGCTTCGTAGCAGTCATCAAAAGAAACTGGAACACTGAGCACTCTTGACTTGACGATCTCTGAGAGTAGACTGCAATCGGTCTAGCCAGAACAAACACCAATTGTTAGGGAACATAGGAAAGCGTGAAATGAGCACGAGGGTGGAAAAGCATGGAGCGGATGGCGAGGCACGCAAAACGATGCATGAATGCGGAAAAACGAGGCTCAGGAATGCACTGGTCAAAAATGAAGTTCGTTTGGAAGAGATTGGAAAAAGTCAGAAAAAAGTGTAAGGGCGCTAAAATTCAGCGCCCTTACATTCTGAGAAAATTGCTTTTGGTGTAAGGGCGCTAAATTTTAGCGCCCTTACACTTTCCAGTGTTAGGCAATTTTTGTCAACTTTGAAATGTTATAGCGCTGAAAATTAGCGCTTTTGCAATTTTGGCAATTTTTTGAAGATGTAAATGCAGTGAGGAATGGCGAAGGCGCTTGAGCTTCAGCAAAGGCAATGTTTGGTTAACTTTGAAAGGTCATCGAAACCATCTCCATTCTATTACATTTTCATTCAAAGGTCAAAGGAATTCTTTTTCACAATGGCGAATCTTTCCAAATGTTTATCAAAACGAATGAAGAACTTTTGACAAAGATACCTCAACACAAGCATGGCGGGGAGATAGAAATTCTCAAGTGATAATGCGCACAGAGGAGAAAGGTAGAAAGAAACGCGTATGAAGGAGAAGAAAGACGTATGAAAGACAAGGGAAGAAACGCGAATGTGTAGGGTAAGAGAATAGAAAAGAAAAGAAGGAATGAGCATTGAAATGAACATGCACAGAGGAGAAAGACGCATTCAAAACAATGAATGAGGGTTCCATTACATAAAGGGAAGAAAAACGCGAATGGAAAGAACAAAAAACAAATGTAATGAAAGACGCGAATGTAAGAAACCAAAACGCGTATGATAACCATGAACATATACAAATGAAAATACAAAACCAAATGAAAGTCTTACCAGGGCAAAACGCAAATCTTGCTGAAGAGATGAATGGCGAAAATCCTCAAAACGCGAATTTGCAGATGAGAGGCAAACGCATAGCAAGAGGAGAGACAAAAGAAATAAAATATAAACAACAAAAGTGGCGAATTCATTCACTTAATTGCAAATGAAAATTAAAAACCTAACTCAAGTCGTGCAATAAATTTAGGCACGAAAAGTGGCACGATTGACGAAAAACGAGAAAACATGAAGAAACGTGCCAGAAGCTCAAAAAACGTTTAAGTGTCGAGGAAAAATGTAATGGCACTAAATTTTAGCGCCCTTGCATTTTTTGGAATTTCACTGCATGCAGGGGCGCTAAATTTTAGCGCCCTTACATTTCCATACTTAGTCAAATTTTTGGAATTTCCCTGCAGGAGCGCACTTTTTCAGTGCTACTGCATCTTTCGCAATTTGCAAAGTACGAACAGTGAAACGTTGCGAAAGATCTCGTTTCGAAGGTCTTTGCGAGGCGAACAAGGGGGAATGCTCGAATTGACTATTCGAGACTTGGGAACGCATTTCGAGGTGGCTTGAAAATCACTCCGTTATGCGTACTTGAACTTCACGAATCCTAGGAAACGGACAAGTTTCGTAGGGGGGTTATCCATGGAACGAGCGCTGCTAGATTCCGTGATAACAAGTTTGAGCCCTGGGAGCCAAACTTTCTATTTTTAGAAAATTTTGCCAGCATCCATTTGAGAAGAAACCAGAAATTTTCCTCAAATTTAGGGCCAAAAAACTGAGATATGAGTTTTGTAGACAAGGTCACTCTGAACAGACCAAGATCGTCAGATTTTGAAAATTTTGAGTTTTTGACCCTCGTGCAAGACATGCAAATTCCCAATTTTGACCTTTTTTGACAATTTTAACAAGATTTTTGACCATTTCTTCAAAATGCCTAAGTGTAGCAAAATTTTTAATTTGGGGTACAACAGGCTTGCATGTTCTCATATCTACCCATTGGATATTGTAGATCCCTACAACAATCATGTTGTCATCCCTCAAGAGTTTGAATTATTTCTAAAATGTCTTCCTAAGTTTGTCCCATGTGGCTTCCTTTGGCTCTAGGATGTCATTATAAATTCATTTGCCACTCCTTGAAATGTGGTTTGAAAGCATTGTGACCATTGTTGCTAGTTTGTTTGCCCATTGGCAATCCACACAATAATGCATGCCCTTCAATGTTGAATAGAATCTTCAAATCCATCTCTTGTAAATTTTGGCAACTTTTGCTTCTCATGAGATGTAGATGGATTACCTATGGGATTTTTTTGAGGTGACCTCTAAATACAATACTCTATGATAGTTTTGTGTTAGATGTTCCTCACCATTGTTAGACACATCCCTATACTTGATCCTTCCTTCAATAGTGATGCAAACATTGTCTTGTTCGACTTCAAGTTCTTTGTCATTATTAAACCCTCCTACAATTGGTTGAACTTGTGACATAATTGGTTGTGGTTCTTCAATTAGCAATCCCTCAATTCCTTGTATATTTGTTTAATAAGCAGCTCTTTCCTCTTTTGTGGTGGAATTAGTATTTAACTTTGCATCGAATGAAGAATTTTCTCTAAAGGTGAGGGCTCTGTTGGGTCGTATGTGGACTCTATTGACTCTCCCAAGCTTGCCAACCTTACCCGATTTGCAAAATCAACTCTTCTTTCCTCTAGGAGAGGCTATTGCAACACAAACTTTACCCACTTAACACTTGAAAGTGTTGTATGGTGTTCTCATATCAGCTAAACCCTTCCTTGGTTTAGTTTTGACTCATGCTTCATCTTCTACTTACGCTTCGACTTTGGATTAGGCTTTGACTTCTACTTTGGTTTTTGCTAATGTCTTGTACTCATGGCCTAGAATTCCTATAGGAGGTTGACTCTTGCAACCATTGTCTTCTTTCTTGGGATGGTACTGATTTGTCTGGGAAGCACTCTGTGTCTGCTAGTTATAAGAAGCTTGGTAGGTAGTTGTTTGGGGATATTCAGGTCCCTTGTTGGAAGCAAGTTTGGCACAAGTTGTCATGGCCCAAGTGCAATTTCTTCATGTGGTTAGTGGCTCAAAACCGGTGTCTTACTTGGGATAATTTATGTAAGCGTGGTTTCCAAGGCCCTTCAATGTATGTTTTGTGTCGTAACTGTGAGGAGAGTGTCTCTCATCTCTTCTTCCAATGTTCCTATGCTAGGGAGATTTGGCATTTTTGGTGGAGGGTGTGGAATACGCCCTGTTGGCATGTTTCCTCGTTGGTTGAGTTTGTGGATCGGTGGGGCAGGGCCCCTGTTTCTACTTCCTTTCTTCAAGCTGCTTGGGCTCTTGGTCCATTCTTTATTTAGCTGGAATCTTTGGTTGGAGAGGAATCGTTGGATTTTTCAAGATGAGATGTTGGTGGCCCTTCGCTTGTGGTGGAAAATTCTGCATTCTTTGGGAGAAACTGTTGCGGCTAAGTGTGATATGTCAGAATTAGTGGATCCTTGTGATGTTGGTTGTTGTAATCATCTTCATCTTCCTCCTCATCAACAACAACTCATGCGTAACAGATATAGACATCCTACTCTGAAGGTAAATCGGGAGGGGCGATGGTCTCCTCCTCCTCAGGGAGTCTTAGAAATTAACATGGATGGCTCTTCTCGAGGAAACCCTGGTCATGCTGGAATTGGTGGTGTTGGTCGGGATAGCTTTGGAGATGTTCAGTTTATCTTCTCTGTTTATAAGGGTTTTCATAGTAATAATTTAATGGAGGCTCATTCCATTTTATTGGTTGTGGAGCGTGGAAGTCAATTGGAGTGGCGAAGGATGATATGTGAGTCTGATTCCCAGGTTGTGGTGAACTTGTTGAATAGGAGGCATTTAGATGATGTTAGTTGGCATTTGGCTTTGATTGTTGAACAGATTCTCAACCTTTGCGCTTCTTTGGAGTTTGTTACTTTCATTCATATTCTACAAAATGGAATGGTGTTGTTGATTGCTTGGCTAAATGGGCTTCTGATCATATTCATGATTGGAATTTGTTGGATCGGGGTCAGTTACCCCCGGATCTGTCTCAACATTGGACCACTTGGTGGAGCTTGATAGGGCTGAGTAATGCCCTTGCTTTGTACTTCTTTTTGTATTTAATAAATTTTTACCCCTCCTTTATGTTAATTCCTTCACCAATTTGTCACATTTTCATGTCTTTGTTTGGGATCAATGGCATCTTAATTCCTTCCAATTTGGCAATTGTCCTTTGATCTTTCTTCTTCCTCATGATGACACCTTTCCTCATATTGTTGTAAGATTTGTTGTTGTGCTTTATGATCATATTTATCACAAAGATCTTGCAATATAATATAATGCTTAGCAAAGAGTTGGGGTAGACAATCAAGTAGTGTGTTAATGCCTTCAATTATTGCCAAATTGTACTAGTATTTCTCAATTTCATTTAGATTCTTTACGAATGTATACTCAAACATATAGGTCATACCAATACTTGAAGTCTCTTGCAAGATTGTCTGATGTTCTTGGTTTGTGTCAATTGCTTCTTCAATTGTAATGTCCCCTTCTTTGACCTAGGAGTTTGAGAAGGACCCTTTTGTTAGTTTTTATGATCAGATATTAATAAGCAGATTTTAATTCAAATTCAAACAAATAGACATAGCATATACCCTGGGAAAACCCTCCACTTGAGGGAGAAAAATTCAGCAACAATATATCACTTATATATTGAATATGAAACAATAATCTCCTTTACAATGAGGCCAATTATGAGGCCAAACAACAGCACCACAACTTGATGCAAACACAGAATAATATATGACTTCTTGCAGCTGTTAATATCGATCTCTCTTAGTGATAAACTCGGCCTCCTTCAATACTACGATCTGCACTTGATATGTTCACTCTTGAATGAAACTTGAACTATGAATAATGAATATGATACAATGAATGAGCATCGCATATATATATATATACAAGGGAGAGAGATCGTGTCCCTTCAAGAGCATCATGTCGGCCTCCAATAAAAAACGTTGCGACTCCAAGAGAGGTGGCGGATGAGATATGTCGGCTTCAAGAGAGATTAATTAAATATTAAATAATATTCAAGGTGAAGCGCCTCTTCACCAATCGATATCACAATAAATTAAATAGCCGATAGGCTAACATTTAATTTATTCTTTAATACAAAGAAATCGGGGCTGGAAGAGAAGCCCGACGTTGCTCTATGTTAGTTTTTATGATCAGATATTAATAAGCAGATTTTAATTCAAATTGAAACAAATAATAGACACAGCATATACCCTGAGAAAACCCTCCACTTGAGGGAGAAAGACCCAGCAACAATATATCACTTATATATTGAATATGAAACAATAATCTCCTTTACAATGAGGCCGATTATGAGGCCAAACAACAGCACCACAACTTGATGCAAACACAGAATAATATATGACTTCTTGCAGCTGTTAATATCGATCTCTCTTAGTGATAAACTCCGCCTCCTTCAAGACAATGATCTGCACTTGATATGTTCGCTCTTGAATGAAACTCAAATTATGAATAATGAATATGATACAATGAATGAGCATCGCATATATATATATACAAGGGAGAGAGATCGCGTCCCTTCAAGAGCATCATGTTGGCCTCCAATAAAAAACATTGTTACTCCAAGAGAGGTGGCGGATGAGATAAGTCGGCTTCAAGAGAGATTAATTAAATATTAAATAATATTCAAGGTGAAGCGCCTCTTCACCAATCAATATCACAATAAATTAAATAGCGGATAGGCTAACATTTAATTTATTCTTTAGTACCAAGAAATCGGAGCTGGAAGAGAAGCCCGACGCTGCTCTAACATCAATACTCCCTCTCAGCTAGGGAGAAATACTTCCAGCTAACCAATGTCATGAAATGACATCCACAATGGCTACACCCAAATGTGAAAGGAGCTCATCACAGAGTCACTCAACGTGATATCAACCATCATGGCTACTCCCATGTATGGTAAAGCATATGTGCACAAGTGCCCATCACGGAATCACTCAACGTGATGTCATCTCATCATGACATTCACCATGGCTACTCCCAAACGGTGAATAAACACAAGTACAAGAAAACCATCACGGACTCTCTCACGTGATGTTGTCATGGAATCACTCAACATGACATCCACCATGGCTACTCCCAAAGGGTGGAAACAAGGGCTTTCACCTCAAATTTCTCTCACAGAGAAAGATGCATTAACAAGGGCTTACACCTCAAATTTCTCTCACAGAGAAAGATGCATTAACAAGGGCTTACACCTCAAATTTCTCTCACAAAGAAAGATGCATTAACAAGGGCTTACACCTCAAATTTCTCTCACAAAGAAAGATGCATTAAAGCAAATCACAGAAGATCACTGAAGCTGAGTCTCCCTCTCAGCTAGGGCTTCATTCTCCACAATTCCAAGCTTGTCTCAAAAGTACACAAACTTTACTTTGGAGAGAGGCTTGGTAAGAATGTCAGCCGTCTGCTCATCAATGCTAATGTACTTCAATTGGATAGCTTTCCTCAATACCATAGCTCGAATATAGTGGTATTTGATCTCAACATGTTTGGTTCTGTCATGAAACACTGGATTGACAGAAAGCTTCACAGAGCTTTGATTATCACAATGAATGACAGTTGGCTCCAATGATTGTCCAAACAATCCTGCAAGGAGCTTCCGAAGCCACATTGCTTCTCGAGCTGCCACACAAGCTGCAATATACTCGGCCTTTGCAGTGCTCAATGCCACTAAAGACTGCTTCCTGCTACACCAAGAGATCATCGCAGACCCTAAACTAAAACGACATCCAGAGGTTCTCTTCCGATCAGCAACACACCTTGCCCAATTAGAATCAAAATATCGATGCAGCTCCAAGTCTACACTGGAAGAATATCTCAAGCCATACCCAACTATGCCACGCAAGTATCTCAGGATATGCTTCGCTGCAACTAGATGTATTTTCCTTGGTTCACACATAAACTGACTAAGTGCACTCACTGCATAGCAAATATTTGGTCTAGTATTGACTAGATACATCAACGATCCAATCAACTGCATGTACATAGTAGGATCCACTAGATCTGAACTAGCTGCAACCTCCTTAAGCTTCTGTAAATTGGTTTCAATAGGTGTAGACATAGACTTGCAATCCATCATACCAAATCTCTTCAAGATGTCTATTGTATACTTCCCTTGACTTAGAATGATCTCATTAGGCCTCTGCCAAACTTCTAAACCAAGGAAGTAATGCATGTACTTAAGATCCTTCATTTCAAATTCAGAAGCTAACTCCTTGCATTTGATAATGAGGTGTTCTTCTCCAGTAAGAAATAGATCATCAACATAGACAACCAAAATCAAAGCCTCACCATTAATTACCTTGAAATACAGGTTTGAATCAGCATCATTCTTGGAGAAGCCCAAGCTTAGCAGGTATCTATCAATTCTCTCATACCAAGCATGAGGAGCCTGCTTAAGGCCATACAAAGTCTTCTTCAATCTGCAAACATGAGACTCCTTCCCATGAACCTCAAATCCATCAGGTTGCTCAATGTATACCTCTTCTTCAATTACACCATTTAGAAATGTTGTCTTCACGTCCATCTAATGTAACTTCCATCCTTTAGCCGCTGCAATAGCAATGATAGTCCTGATGGAGGTATAACAAGGAACTGGAGCAATGTTTCCTCATACTCTATTCCCTCTTTCTGAGAGAACCCCCTAGCCACAAATCTAGCTTTGTACTTCTAAATGCTTCCATCAGCTGCATGCTTGATCTTGAAAAGCCACTTAGAAGATACAACAAATTTTCCTTTTGGTCTAGGTACTATATCCCAAACATTGTTCTTAAGGATAGATTGATATTCTTCAGCCATAGCATCTCTCCATACTTCCTGACCTGAAGCTTCCTCAACACTGGAAGGATCGGATTCAATCATTTGACTCATCAATGCAACAGAGCTTGAAAAATTCTGAGGTCTTTTGCTTTCTCTGAATGTTCCTCTAGGGGCTGCAAACTTTTCTGCCTCTTGCATTGTTTTCCTAGCCCATAGAGGTCTCTTTCGACCAATAACAATGTCTATAGGCCCATCAGTAGGTTCCAAAGGCTGAACAGGATCATCTTCTTTAGGTTCAGGAGACTCCCTCTTAATCTCAGGAGTATGGTCGACTTCCATGTCCTGAGTCTCATGGTCTTCATTATCTATCTCCATGAGAGAGCCTGTAGATCTCTTGATCCCTTCCTCAACACAAAAGTTACGAAAGCTTCCAGAGATGTATTCTCCTCCGTTGTTAGATCTCAAAACTTTATCCTCTTTCCGGACAAGTTCTCTACTTGAGCTTTAAATTCCTTGAATCTGTCAAGTACTTCCTCAAATTCTTTAGTCTTTAAGAAATAAATCCAAGTCTTCCTAGAGTAGTCATCAATGAAAATTACATAATACAAGAAACCACTCAAAGAAGCAATAGACATTGGACCACACAAATCAGAATGAACAAGATCTAGAATGCATTTAGATCTACTTTCACTACTATGAAAGGGTCATTTAGTATTCTTACCCAAAGCGCATCCTCGGCAAGTACCTTCATGCACTTGGCTGAGTTTAGGAATGCCAGTGACCATCTTCTCCATGGTTGGAAGTGCTCTGAAGTGAAGGTGAGCAAGTCTTCTATGCCAAAGTTCACACGAACTTGATGAATCATGCAACAAAGCTTGTAATGGATGAGTGCAAAGTCTGTAGAGACTCTCATGCCGAACTCCAATCACTCGGGCAGTCTTGATGCTTGAGTTCTTTGGCCATGCAAGAACTTTACCTTCAGAGAATGCAACTTGATATCCCTTATCCTCCAAAGCTGAAATAGAGACAAGGTTCCGCTTGATACTTGGTACAAATAGCACATCACTTAACTATAAAGAGATGTCAGAATCTAAGTGAAGAGAGGAGGTCCCAACACCTTTCACAGAATAACATGCATCATCGCCAATTATGACTTGAACACTTGTATCTCTCTCCACCAAATCTGAAAGATGTTCTCTAAATCTAGTAATGTGACGAGAGGCGCCACTATCAATCAACCACGTGTTGCTATCCGTTAGAACATTGCTTGATAAGGCTGAATAGAAAAGAAATCCACTTGACTCCTTCTGAGGAGAGATCTCGCCCACCTCCGCAACTGAAGCATGTTGCTTAGGTTTGGTTGGACAATCTTTTGCATAGTGACCAAACTTGTCACATCTGAAGCATTGTATGCAGGGGCACCATCTGATCTTTTATCTCTATTCCTCTTGAAGTTGCCTTTCTTCCCTTCTCTTCCTTTCTTCTTTGAAGATTGAATGGCAAGTACATGAATGTCTTCATTTGTAGAACTTTTCCCATTGCCACTCGCAACCAATCTTGATTCTTCTTGGATGCAATCTTCCCTCAAGCGATCAAACTTAGGTAGTTTTGATCTCCCACTAATACCTTGGATAAATGGCTCCCAAGATTGAGGAAGACCATTAAGCGCCAACATAACCAAATCCTTATCATCAACCATATGCCCAATGGTAGAGAGCTAATCTCTCAACTTGGTGATCTTCATGAAGAAGGAGATGATAGAATCTCCTTTTGCCATCTTAACATGATGAAGCTGTTGCCTCAATGCAAGAGCTCTGCTTGTATTGTTGATCTCATACATTTCCTCCAAGGTCTTGAACATTTCCCTTGCTTTCTTCAACTTGGAGATGACCGGCACAAGGTGGTCCTTCACGGAGTCTACCAAAATCTTCTTCACCTTAGTGCAATTCTTCTTCCATTGAGACTTCTCATTCTCATCGGAAGGTTCTGGAATTTCGCTCTCCACAAACTCAACAATCTCATTTTCTTCTAATGCAAGCATTACTCTAAACTTCCAAGATGTGAAATTGGAAGCACCTTCAAGCCTATCTTCAATCTTGAGCCCGTTCACCATTTTTGAAGATAAGATAGATGCAAGAAGATGAGAACAAGAGTGGATGATAGTGCTACTTATATAATTCTGATCACGATCTTTCTTAAACCTGCTCTGATACCATGTTAGTTTTTATGATCAGATATTAATAAGTAGATTGTAATGTCCCCTTTTCATCAGTGATCAATTCAGACGCTCTTCAGCCTATTCTGGAGGCCCGTAGGCTCGTGGAGGTAAAATTAGGGTTTTCTTGCTTGGAGGTTTGAGGAAATTTTGAGTGTTTACTATTTATAGTAAATACCATAGTTGGAAAACTCGGACTCGCCGCGGACTCGGCAGCCCAAAAATATGACTCGGACTCGGGACTTGGCACGGACTCGGGAAAAGACTCGGCTAGGACTCGGCAAAAAAAAAAACCGTAGTTTTACAAAAAAACAAGAACAAATTAATGCATTTAGAGAACATAAGAGCCTAATTTGATTATCAAACACTTATAATTCAAAGATTACACATGTCATATGATCATCAAACACTCAATAATTGAAATTTCATCATTCATAGTCATCAAATACTCATAGTTTCAATGTAGAACAGCATCATAAATTTATAAATGTTTACATATAATCATGTCAAAAAGAGGAAAACATTAACAACCACATGTAATCTACATCTTCCTTTTTCCCCTCCCAATGGTACTCAATTTTGGAGGCCTAGAACTAGAAGGTGCCCGTGCTATAGTATCCAAACGAGGACTAGGAGATCGAGAAGGGGAAACATGATATTCGAATGTGTCTTCATCGTCCTCCATGGCATCCAATCTTGCTGCTTCTTCTTCTTCTGCTGCTGCTCTCTCTAATTCAGCAAGATCCTCATCAGTAAGGAAGACATCAGCCTCATCATTTTGTTCATCAATAGTCCATTCACCATATGGATCAATGTCATCCAAGTCGATGGACTCGTGTGAAACACCCTCCACCTTTCTAGTTCGAAGGCGAAGGTTGTATCGAACAAAAACTAAATCATTTAGGCGCTGCTGAGTCAACCTATTCCTCTTCTTTGTGTGAATGTTCTCAAATAAACTCCAATTCCGTTCACACCCAGAAGCACTACATGGCTGTGACAAGACACGTATGGCTAGCTTTTGAAGATTTGGTGTGCTAGCACCATAGTTCTCCCACCATAGATCTACAAAAACATGTTTAAAAAATATAAGTATTAAGAAATAAGAATAAAGTAAACATTCTATATGTAAGAATCAAGTTTCTAATTTCATTTTTTACCTGGTTGTTGTTTTCCTCTCCTTTCAATTGCTTGTTGGGAGGAAAAGAGTCTCCCCTCTGCACCTTTGTAGACCTTGAATAGATAAAAGAAAAAGTAAATCAAATATAGAAAATTCATAGATAGTCAAGGCTCAACATTGCAAATTCATAAATAAGATGTAACAAATCTCACCTCCAACTCATCAAGCACTTTATCTCTCAGCTCAGGATCAGGCACCATCCTATCAATGCATATGACAAGACCTTCCATGACCTCCTCATCCGCCTTAAATGTGTCCGAGAAGTAGAACTTCGGATTCAAGAAGTAGGCAAAGGCATGGATCGGCTGGTGGAGTTGGTGTGTCCATCTCCGATCAATGATGCGCCATATGATTTCATATTTCTTTTTGTTTCCGCCATAGTAACGTGATATGGCCTCTTTGGCCCTATCCATGGCCTCATAGATGAACCCCATTGGCATGCCATCTCCATCCACCATACGAAGAACCCTCACCAAAGGTTCTGTCACCTAAAAAAATGAAAACAAATGTTAAATCATAACAAAATTAACCCCTCAAAAAATAAAAACAGCAAATAGATTATCATGTATAATTTATTTTTGTGTGATTACTACTTACCCCCATCAACTCCTCTCCATTTTTGATGAATGTCTCATCAAAAACTATGGCAACAATCCTCTCCCCTTCAGGTCTATTGGAAAATGAGGACTCCTTCCAAGCATCGGACACGAACATTTGTTTGAGATGACCAATGGCACCAAGAATGCTTTGCAATGTGAGGAAGTGGCTAGCAAATCGTGTCACTCCAGGTCGCACAAGGTCCTTGCCATTTGTAAATTTCCTCATCAAAGAAAGCACCCAAGTATGGTTGTAGATAAATTTTGTAACACTTTTTGCATCTTCAACCACACTTTTGACCCATGAAATCTTCCCAATGTCCTCTAGCAATAGGTCTAAGCAATGTGCAGCACATGGAGACCATGCAATTGTGGGATACCTCTCCATAAGTAGTCTACCTGCAGCTACATATGCAGCTGCGTTGTCCGTGATGATTTGGACAACATTATCAACTCCAACCTCCTGGACCACCCCATCTAATAGATTGCATAAAGTCTCAGCATTTTTAACTTCATGGGAGGCATCTATTGATTTTAGAAACACCAATCCACCATTAGAGGCCACTAAAAAGTTAAGGAGAGTTCTATTTCGTCCATCTGTCCACCCATCAGATAAAATGCTGCAACCTTTTCTTCGCCAAAATTTTTTTTGCTCATCAACCACAAGCCGTGTATTCTTTACGGCTTCCTCTAGCAATGGCCCACTCAAATCTTTAGATGATGGGGTCTTAAACCCCTTTCCTGCAACTGTAAGGGCGTTCACCAAACCTTCCCAATATGGGCTGTTTGCAACATTGAAAGGTAGATTATTGTAGTACCAAAAGTTTGCAGCAGCCATCCTAGCTTCTTGATGCTTTTCTTTATTCCAACCAGTACCTTCAAGTGAAGGTTGTGCTCCTGGAACATTACGTGGAATAAAATAATTTGGTCCTGATGAAGGACCCTGACTAGCAGTAGAAAAGGAACCATCAGGACTCTCACCAAAAGATGAATGTGGAGCACGGAAGCTTGGACTTGCAACACCATGGGGCATAGAGGGTGTAGATTGGGATTGAGATCCACTCATCGCTGCTGTTAGGGCATCCTTTGTTTTTTGTCTTTCCTCTTTTTTAAGCTCATATTCAGCAAGAAGGGCCTTCATCTCTCTAATAATCTCAGGAGTAGTATTCTTGCATCCCTCCACATTTTGCCCAGGTATTCTAGCAAGGTGGTATTTTAATCTGTTTATTCCTCCTGTCATCCATTTGTTGCATTCATGACATGTCAATTCACCTTTTTTATTTCCTGGAATTCCATACTTCCATGCAGGGTCTTTTTTTACTCCCTTTGGATTTGAAGATGACATTGTTGTTTCAAGTTCAAAATGGAAAAAAAAATCAGCTAGGGTTTGCTAAAAAATCAGCAATTAAATGTGATTCAAAATTTCAAAGTTTCAAACATTTGCAAAAGAAAAAAAATGCAAAACCAAGCTAGAAAGTAGAAACAATAAGAATTAGGCTATTAAGGAAAATAGAAAAAAAATTGGCAGCATTTCCCCTTATTTTTCTTGATTTTTTAAATTTTGAATGCAAAAAAATTGAAGAAAACAAACAAAAAGAAGTGTTAGATCACTTACCTTGCTCTATTTTGACCTTTTTGGTTCGTTCTCCTTTCTTCTATCAACCCCAAAGCAATTTGCAGACCTGGTTTTCACAAGTGAGTCAAAAAATGAAAAAAAAGGCCGAAAAAAACATGGGTTTTAACCCGTTTTTTACTCAGCCGCGCTAGAGAGAGTCTGGATCGGGACTCCCGAGTCCGACCTCGGACTCGGCCGAAGTCCTAATGGACTGAGTCCCGACCCAGGACTCACCTGGACTCGACTTCCGAGTCCGTGGCGAGTCGACTCGGCCAGGGTCGAGACTCCCGAGTTTGCGGCGAGTCCGCCGAGTCCGCAATCTATGGTAAATACTATTTTTGGGCAGTATGCAGTTGTCAGTCTTTAGGTCTTCATTTTCAGTTGGAGCAATCATATAAGTTCAAGTTCTGGCTTCTAAAAGCTTTATTTTGGTGAATTTCTTAAATAAAGGCACTAATGTTATAATTTGCAGTTGACCCCCTTGGCCTAGGAGAACAACTCTAAGTTGTGTTTAAAAGTGGGGCTTGGAAAAGGACGCCTTCAACAAGGTGTTTTATATTTTAAAATAAAGTTATATTGTGCTTTGCAAAATGGGACGCCATCTTAAGGAATTAAAAGATTTTTGGAAATTTGAAAAGACATTTGTGACTCTTGGCGTACCTTCTTGGGATTTGAAGAGTCTTCTAATCTTCTATAAAATGAAAGCTTTGCTCCAGCTTCTATCGTCCGTGAACTTTTCTAATGTTATGCTGTCGGAATGACAATTGAATTATTGCTTCGAGGAAAGCTTACCTCCTAGCCTCTTGTCCAATTTCATGTTTGAAAGATAACACCTAGTTGGCTATTTTGCTGCTTCTCAATATCAGACTAGCAGATTGAGCTCATATGTTGAAGAATTTTGGAGTTTTTGATAATTTTGAGTTGCTGGTGCACATACAGCTGAAAGTGAAATTTGAATGCAGCTCCCTGTCTAATTTTAATTTGGTTCTGGGTACTTTTGAAATGTAATTGTCTCCCATGGGCGCCACTTCTCACCAATTTTGGGATTTTATTGTTAAGATTCTGATTTTTTATGTCAAAGTCGCCCTCAAGGAAGGATGTACCATTCTGGAGAGCTTTGGGATTTGTGCCGAAAATTATATGTGAAGATTTGATGCTGTTTTGTGATCAGAATTTGGGCACCTACCTCCTAGAAGGCCCTGCAAAAGACATCACTCGATTTCGAGGTATTTTGAATGAGTTATGAATATTTTAGTGGGTTCACAATTGTTGGTTCTTCATTCCAGTTTGCTGATTTTTCTTATCAGACTTTAGAAGTTCAGATTTTTGATTCATTATCAGCAATTAGAGAGATAATTATTTGTATGGGATCATCCAATACTCATGTGCTTTGAAGCTATTGTAATTTACATGTAATTTGCAGCTCTCTTTCTTATTTGTAAGACTGTAAACAGTAGTACTGTTCCAGTCCCTTTTTGCTGCAACTTATTTCTCATTTCTCACATTAAGTACCCCTGGATGGTTTACTGCCAGTGTGGATAATTGAATTTGTATCTCTCTTGTACCCACTCTCAAGTGGTGAATTCCCACTCTTAAGTGGATGCTCACCGCAGCTGATGAATTAGATAGTTGAATCTTCATGGCTAGTTATCTGCCTGAGTTTACTTCCTACTTGTAATAATTACTCCTTCATATGTTAGCACCTCGTCCTCATTGGGATCTTGTGTGCACATTCTTGACGTTGAGTTTTATTTTCAGTTCAGTTGTATTCAATTTTTGTATCAAGTTGAATCCTAGGGATCCTCTGACCATATGGCCGCCCCTCTTCCTTAAGTGGTTTTAGGGCGCATTCTTGGTTTGAGTTGCTTTGATAGATTTTGGATTTGGAGCTAACACTAATCAAGTTGGCCAAGTGCTGGTTTGTGTTGTGCAATTCAACGAAAAAATTGGTTAGCATATTTCACAGATTTAAATTCAAATTCAAACAAATGGACACAGCATATACCCTGGGAAAACCCTCCACTTGAGGGAGAAAAACCCAGCAACAATATATCACTTATATATTTAATATGAAACAATAATCTCCTTTACAATGAGGCCGATTATGAGGCCAAACAACAACACCACAACTTGATGGAAACACAGAATAATATATGACTTCTTGCAGCTGTTAATATCGATCTCTCTTAGTGATAAACTTGGCCTCTTTCAAGACTACGATCTACACTTGATATGTTCGCTCTTGAATGAAACTCGAACTATGAATAATGAATATGATACAATGAATGAGCATCGCATATATATATATACAAGGGAGAGAGATCGCGTCCCTTCAAGAGCATCATGTCGGCCTCCAATAAAAAACGTTGTGACTCCAAGAGAGGTGGCGGATGAGATAAGTCGGCTTCAAGAGAGATTAATTAACTATTAAATAATATTCAAGGTGAAGTGCCTCTTCACCAATCAATATCACAATAAATTAAATAGCCAATAGGCTAACATTTAATTTATTCTTTAATACAAAGAAATCGGGGCTGGAAGAGAAGCCCGACACTGCTCTAACATCAACACCTTTAGCCTATTTCATTCCCGTGGGCTAATTTGGAATTTTGGAAAGGGAATACATTAATTACTTAAATAAGATTGTCTCAAAATTATTTTTTTTGGGCAACTTGTGTTTAATTAATTATGTTTATTTTAATATTATAAAGCAACTTAAGTTGGGGTCAAAAGTGAAATACTACAAAATCACTTTATGAGGAGCTAAAATGATTATTTATTTAGAAGTGAATTTTAAATTAAGAACTCAAAAGTTTGCAGGAAGGATATTTTAAGAGTTTCAAAAAGAGAATTGGATATCTTTTGGTCATTTCATCTTCTCATTGTGAAAGTTGGACATTTTTGTTCATCTGAAACCCTAGGATGAAAACCCTACAAGAATATTGGCTTTGGTGAAGAGATTTCTTCATAGTCAATTTGGGTGGTTTTAGATGGAGTTCACATTTGGGTTGAATGTTTGCAGAGCAAGAGTTTGGAACAAATTGATTTATCTAGATTCTATATAGAGTTACGGAAATTTGCACAAAACAAATTCGTAGAAGATTTGCAAGAAAATTACAAATTTGTGCATTAAAGTCTTGCTTTTTCCTGGCCATCCCAGCTTGCAAGAGATTCAAATGTGGGCGTAGGGAAGTTGTGAGCAATTTGATTTCTAGTATCTTTTCCCTTGTTGGCTATCCCATGTGGGAATGGGCGTGGGAACTTTGGCAGTGAGTTGACTCCTCTTTTGAATGTTGTTGACATCTTTAATGCTGGCTGCCACATCACAAGCTGTTTTCTAAGGGTTATTGGGTGTGCTGCTATCTTTGAGAAGGAATAAAGAGGTTAAAAAGGTTGCAAACCTGTCTACCATTATTATCGATATAAGCTATGTAGTTGGGTTCGCTTCTTGCAGGGCTAGAGCTGGGTTTGGTTTGCACCGGATCCGGGTCTTGGTTCGGTTCCTCTGTGGGTTCGCACTTTCCCACATGTGTGCAGGAGTTGTCATTAGATCAGAAGTCAGGCTATGATAATGTCATTGAGAATGAGGACCCCATGATGATGAATGATGATAATGTGGCTTTGATGGAGGAAGATCCAATCCAACCACCACAAGCGATCACAACATGTAATAATGTAGTAAATGAAATCAGCAGTGATGGATTGCAGTGGCAGCATTGTATGACTCCTCAGTCGCCACTTAACCCATAGGTGATGTGGTCATATTAACGACTCTTTGAACTTGAAGCCTCTTTCCATGATGAAAGGTATGGTGCTTAAGACTAGTCCTGAATGGAGAAGTTGGAATTTTTCTATATAGAAAGTGGAGGCAACAGTGATGGATTTGGAAGCTGAGTTCTTGTTTATACTATTTCTATTTTTAAACCAAAAAGAGGTGTTTGAAATTTCTGCATGGCTGACTATTCTTATTAAGGGTGGTTTTTAGGAGTTTCAACACTTAGTATTCTTTAGTAGATGGTGGAGTTTATAGATGATGCCTTTGAAAAAATGTGATATTGTTGATCTTTGAAAGGGATGTGATTCACTCATCCACCTACCACTTGATCTGAGCTCTCTTTTACTCAATTACTACTCCTTTATGTGCAATTCACTTATTCACTTAACATGACTTGAACACGGTTTTATATTGGCAATGATAGGCTTAAAGTGTGCCCACTTTATCACCTTTCAATTGTTAAACTCACTTTCATATTTAGGCATGGATCACTTAAATGAGGTGTGTTTCACTAACTGTAGTGCCATTTAATGACCATATCATGTCAACTAAATACTTATCCATTCCTCAACTGTGAATTACTTAAACAATTGCCATTATTTGGGTGCAATTTATTGCTGGTTCGATCATTTAAAATGTGTGCCCTTTTTTAATATCCATTCCTTCTTTTGCTTGAGTGCAGTTTTATGTTGGCACTGCTAGCCTCTTTGTGTGCCTCATTGATTTCTTTAATCTTAAATCCTTTTAGGTGGAGTTTCCTTAACATTGTGCCACATTTTTATGCTATTGATGGAACTTCATAAATCATACTGGAAATGCCATTGGAAAAGAGTACCTCCATTTGGGCAGAATCTTGTGTGTTTACCAAACATTTGTCATTTGAGCCTTGGGCCTTGATTTCTTATGCTTTTGCCATGATTAGTTGGAACTTCTTCATTACTTGAAATAATAGAATTTGGAGCAATCTATGAGAATTGTTGTTGAAAAGTTGGACCATGACACAACTACCTTGCTCCTTGAATGGAAGGCACTTAAAACATAAACAATGACAAATATGAACATCAAGTAGTGCAAATATCAAGTTCTAGATGGGCACAACACAATTGTAAAAGGTAAATGAAAATTAGAAAATCTAATAAATTAATAATGGAGTTGATTAATTTGTAGGTTCCAAAATGTTAAGTTTAAACTTTAAAATTTACCTTGAGGTTCTCCTTTGTATTTTTAGCAAACATACCATCAAAACTGTTTTTCACGACACTTTGCCCCAGGTCTTCTCTTAGTAAGGAGGGTCCACCCATCATGAGCTCACAAACATCTGCTTAAGAGATGTATGTGAAGCTGCATAGCTTTGCAATGTGAGGAATTTGGTGGCAAAGCATGCTCTCAATTAGACAATCTCCTTTCTCTTATTGTGCTTTTTCATTAGGCAAAGCACCCAAGGGTATTTGCAAATGTATTTTATGATGTTTCTCACCTATTCCACAATAGTTTTCGCCCATTTAATTTTTCCTATATCTTCAAGTAGATCAATGCAATGGGCAACAAAAGGACTCCAAAAGATAGTAGGGTGCCTCTCCTCAAGAAGTTTCCTAGTTGCTACATATAATGTTGCATTATTTGTCACAACTTGAATGACACTCTTCACGCCCACTTTCATTAACACCTCATCCAACAAATTGCATAGAGTCTCTATATTTTTCACTTCATTAAAAGGCATCAATTGACTTCAAAAGCACCAAATGCTTATTTCAAGCCACTAGGAAGTTGATCAATGTGCAGTTTTTGTCATTGATCCACCTGTTAGACAAAATAGTGCACCCCTTTTGTGCCAAATCCTCGATATTTTTCACATACTTGTCAACCAAGGACCCACCCAATTCATACAGTTCCATGCCTCGAACCCTTTTCTAGCTATAATGAACACATTGACCGATGACCCAATATGGGATCCTTGCATCATTGAATGGCATGTTGCTATGATTGTAATGTCCCCTTCTCATCAGTGATCTGTTCAGACACTCATCAGCCTATTCCGGAGGCCCGTAGGCTCGTTGAGGTAAAATTAGGGTTTCCCTGTTCGGTGGTCCTTTGGCATTTCGAGGAGTTTACTATTTTTAGTAAATTCTATTTTTGGTAGTATGAAGATTGTCAGCTTTCAGGACTTCATTTCCAGTTGGAGCAATTATTTGAGTTCAAGTTCTGGCTTCTAAAAGCTTTATTTTGGTGAATTTCATAAATAAAGGCATTAATGTTATAAATTGCAGTTGACCCCATTGGCCTAGGAGAATAACTTCAAGATGTTTTAAAAGGTGGACTTGAAGGGGGACGCCTTCATAAGTGTTTATTATTATTTTTTAATAATGTCATTATGCCTTGGGAAAAAGTGACGCCTCTTTTAAGGAGAGATATTTTTAAATAAAGTGAAGTTTATATTTTTGCAAGAGGGGCGCCATCTTGAAGAATTAATTGATTTTTGGAAATTGAAAAGACTCTTGTGTCTTTTGGTGTGCCTTCTCGGGAATTTGAAGAGTTTTGTTGAACTTCTATAAAATGAAGGCTTTGCTCCAGCTTTGGTATCCATTATGCTTATCATACTGTTATGCTGTCGAAATGACAAGTGATATTTTGCTTCAAGGATGCTACCTCCTAGCCATTAACCAATTTCGTGTTTGAAATACAACACCTAGTTGGACATTTGCTGCTTCTCATCCAAACTAGCAGATTGAGCTCGAATGTTGAAGAATTTGTAGTATTTTGTCAATTTTGAAGTTGCTGATGCACCTACAGCTGAAAGTGAATTTTGCTAGCAGCTCTTTGAATAAATTTATTCCGGTTCTGGGTATCTTTGCTATGCATTTGTAGACCAAAGGCGACCCTTCTTGCAAAGTGGCAGATTTTATTTTGAAGTTCTTGATTTTTAAGAAGCAAATCGCCCCTCATGAAGGTCGTACCATTCTTGGTGCATTGGAAGTCATGCAAGAATTAAATTCTAAGTTTTTGATGTTGTTTCTTCATCTGATCTTGAGCGCCTATCCTCCAGTAGCACATTGGTTTTCGTTTCACGTAAATCGGAGGTAATTTGATGAAGTTATGAATATTTTATGGTGTTTACAGTTTGCTGATCAGAATTCCAGAACTCTGTTTTTATATCAGATTCATGAGATTTTCAGTTTTGGTCTTTATTTTATCATTGGGAAAGTAAAAGAACATTGATAATATTCATTCTTCTCTTCTTAGCTTTGTTCTCTATCATTGTAATTTGTAATTTGTAGATTTGTGATTGTAAGGTTGAGATTTAGTAGTACTAATCCAACCATTTTAAGTCTCTGCAATTACTTGATATATTCCATATTAATTACCCCTGGATGGTTTACCGCCAATGTGGAGAATGATCATTTGATATCTCTTTGTACCCACTTTCTAGTGGAGAATCCCCACTCTCAAGTGGATGCCCGCCGCAGCGGAAGAATTAGTTAGTATGAATTCCTATGGCTGGTTATCCGCCTAATTGTTCAATTTTCAATTAATAACTCCGTCATATGTTAGCACCTCGCCCTCACTGGGATCTTGAGTGCACATTCTTGACGTTGAGTTTGTTTCAGTTTCAGTTGTTTTCCATTCTGTATCAAGTTGAAGCATAGGGATCCTCTGACCATATGCCCGCCCCTCTTCCTAAGTGGTTTTAGGGCGCATTCTTGGTTAGAGTTGCTTTGATAGTATTTGGAGTTTCGAGCTAACGCTAATCAAGTTGGCTAGTGCTGGTTTATGTTGTGAATTGCATCAAAAAAATTGGTTAGCATATTTCAATGATACAAAAAATAGCACACATTGGCCTCACCTCATGATGTTTTGAGTGAAGATTGTGCACTAGGAATATAGAGGAACAAAGAATCCATGTGAGTGTGATTACACCTAAATAGAACTATTTGTAGTGGATGTGCCTTGTATCTATGGGCCAAGGAAAAATCCCAGAGTTTGGATGAGAATTCATCACAGCTGCATTGCCTCAGCTGTTACTTTCTTTTCAATTTCTTCTCCTTATACAAAGTAAGGACAACTTTCATCACTCATGTAGTCTCAAGTTCCATTGATTTAGCTTGTATAGCTTGTAAACTAGTTCACATAAATGTTTTGACTAAATAGAGAAAGAGGCCATCTTTTCAACACATTAACTAGACTACAATATAGATCCTTTATAAAAGAATAACCAATTTATATGACTAGACTGAAACCAAATAATTGAAATGTAATATAGTTCAAAATTATACGTTTGGGAAGTGCAAAAGTATTCACAAAAACAGTTTCCAAGAACTCAAGTAATCAAGTGTGATACTAGTAGTTATCTCATCCATCTTTAATTACACATTAAGAAATCTCTTAATATTATTTTTCATATTTAAGAAAATTTCTTATTTTTCATAGTTTAGACATTTTCAAATGTTTCCTTTATTTATATTTCATAGCTACTACTTGTCTCTCTTTTTAAAATAAGCGTTTTGATTGTTCCATTACAGGATTGCACCAATGGGCATGATCTTTATTCCATGCTATAAAGGTATGGATTTTGAATTTACTTATATTTTTTAATATTTTATCCTTCAATGCATTATTTTTTTATATTTTTGTCCTTCAATGCATCATTTATAGAGATTTTTATTATTTTAAAATATGGTTGTCTATGAAATGCTACTATTTTCTATTAACTGCAAGAAAAAAGAATTAGGATTTTCTGTTCTTCTGTTGCTTGGTTAAAAGCTACACTCTAACTATTGTCATTAGTTTAGGATTGAGATTTTTCCCAAGTTCTACTCATGAATTGTAGTAGCAACCCTTTTTCTTTGGTCACTGAATTTTGGACTTAAAGTCCGCTCCCTCAAATAAAAAACAAATAAAATGAAAAAATTGGCATCAACCCTAAAAAACCTACCAATTCTTTCCCTTTTTGCCCTTCTTGGATGACCTTAATATCATTCAATGTTTATTATTCTTCTAAGAGAGGGAGCTTTTTCTTTCCTATTTCTATCTCAATCTAATCCTGACTGGACAGAGATAACGATCTGGGTTTGGTGAATCATTTACACCACTTCATTCCATAGGCTATCTACTTGGCCCAATGTTGCATTCACCTCATTGTCTATCTTTGCCATCAAAAATGCTAAAATCTCATAGTCCTTTTTGTTGCTAGGGAGGTCATGCTTGGTTGAGGTTGCTTGCTCGAGAAGAGCCTTTACAATCCAATCACTTTTACTTGTGGGAACACAATCTATCAACCATGAACTGAACTAGAGAATACCTCTCCTTTTTCTGTTTTGTCTGAGTTGGGATTGAATCCAACTAATAATCATGTGGTTCTACCTCTTGCCACTAGGTTGCAGTCCTTTTGGATTGCTGATTTGATGAATAGGCAACTTTACTTGTACAATCGAATGCCAAATGCTCATATTTGAAACACATTCAACACCTAAAGGAGATGTCGACATAATCAAGGACTTGTGATCAGCACCCAACTTTCTCCTTCAGTAAAATTGACTCAGGAAACCACTTATCCAAATCCATCTCAATGCATATCTCAGCAAAAGAAATGCAAAATTAGTCCTTGGTGTCCTTTGAAGCATGAAGAAATTTACCAAATGAATTGCCAATTGCCCTCAATCTGAATCTCCCCAAGATTGCAGCGGTAGGTAAGGGAGGCAAACCCACATTGGTATTGTGGCAAAAAGGTCTTCATTGGGATCAAAAGAAGGGTACTACGGTTTTAAACACAAGAAGTTTTTATCACAATATTGTGGCCCAAAGGCTAAGATCACATTTTGATCTTCTCTAGTCTTACAACAAATAATGAACAAACCTTTTGCACAAGGAAACAAATCAATTACCGTTTCCCATTACCCAATTGTTGGATGTGATTTCTGTTAGAATTGTGAAAAACACGAGCCACATAATCAAACAACGAACAAAGACACCTTCCACACAAGAAATCTGCAAACAATATATGCAATATTCCTCAACAAGAAAAAGCTACAAAATGCAAGAGACTATCAAAAAGATATGAAAGCTCGAGTGATAATTACAATGAGGGTTGAGTGCTATATAGGAGCAAAACCCTAAAAGCATAAAAACACTCCTAAGTTTAGCTTAAGTGCATGAGAATAAATTAGACTAATAATCAATTGAAGAGTAATTAATTATTAGCTAATGCATGATTACTCTAACAACCCCCCTTAAGATGATGTAGTGTTCCACCACTCTGTTGATTTGTTTTTTGACTGAGTTTTGTAGGTCTGATTTTTGTTTGGGTTTGTATTTCTTCTTTTCTTGTTTTTGAGTTTGTTTGGCAATAATGCTAAAAAGGTACCAGCAAGCATATACATGCAATGGAAACTTCAAATTAACTAAACTACTAAGATAACCTTGAGTAAATTGCTCAATTTAGTGGCCAAATATGATTTTTTCATTACATAATAAGATACATACAATAGATAACTTACATCAGATTTAAAGCTAAATATATCTTATACCATACTTTAACTTACAGCCATATAGCTCTGTGAATAGTAACTTGCTACAGTACCAAACCCCAATGAAATGCACACTACTTTTGAAAGCCAAACTTCTCCCACCCAAATCCAGTATGGGAAGCTTCTTCTATCTAGGGCGCCCCCTTTTGGTGAAGTTGCAGCCTCTTAAAAGAGGCGTTTCTTTTTATTTGCTGATGAAACCCTCATGAAAATGGACGGCTGGCGGTAGCTACAATTTTCAGTCCAAAAACTCTTCAAAAAGCAAGCAGTGCCTGTGCAAACAAAAATAGAGTCTATGGCTGGCAACCCTACTTAGAAATCAACTCACAAACTTAGCCACCCAAACTTTGCATCCAAAAACTGACCAACAACCTTAAGGTGGTGTTTCATAGCCTCAAGCAGCTCAAAATGAAAAACCAAGCCCCTTCCAGGCTTACCCACTGCAAGAAATCATGAAACCCTAGCCTCCCTCTTCCTCCAAAGCCAAACTCACAAGTCAATGAAGCAAAATAACCAATGCATGAAGAGGGTTGAACTTTTCCCTTCAAGTTATATGTTTTTGCATTGAAATTACTATTCATTAAAGTGAGTACTATTCACTTAAGTTATAACATTTTTCACTTTATGAATGAATAGTAACAAATAAAAATAAAGTGACCCCTTCCTTTTAAAGGCACATGGTCGCTAGGCCAAAGATGGTGAAATAAAAGATAATAACATAATTAATCACCTTCAGCAAGCCAAACACCACAATTTACCCTATCACTGAACTCCGGGGATCAACACTACACTGTGATGACCAAGTGACCATCTCAAGGGACCCTCTATTTAGAACTATTAGCCTACGAGGGTTGACATAATAGGCTAATCCATTGATGTACAGGTATCTAATTAGAAGGGGACATCACAGATGAACTTAGGGAGTAGCTAAAAACCCTAAAAAGAATGCATGATGGGTCTGGAAATTGAAGATACAAATATCAAGATTCAAGGAGACTATAATCTGCATGAGTGCCCCCAACGACACTACTCGAATCAGATGGCAAATAAAGGAAAACATCTGGAACTTGATACAAACGGTACATGAATCTGCATGAGTGACCTTAATGACACTACTCAACATGCAAGATGCAAGTTGAAAATATAGGTACCAATAGTCTCTGATCAAATGAAAATGGAAGGTCACCTCCAAAAAATAGGAATGCAAGAGTGCTCATATGGTAGGTGATCCATCTCACCGAAATGCATGTAACTAGCCGTTGATATACACTGCATCCGAAAGTACATAGGAACAAGAACTAGATACATAGATCACTCCAACGCGAAACCAAGGAAGTATTAGCACCAACAATAGAAAATCCCCATAATGCTAAAAAGGGAGAGCCAAGACAGAATACACTGAAACTATGTGAAACCACGAAGTGCATGTAGGAGAAACAACCTGCAAATAAAAGGGTGTGAAAACTAAGGCACACACACATAAGGAAAAAATCTCTGGGATTCACTGTTGTCGTGGAAGGGACACTCACTTGACAAAGGTGCGATCGCAAACCAAAGGCAAACATCAGCCCCCCATGGCACTTTATTTCATAGTGCGATTACAAAAGGCACAACAAGATGTACAAAATCCCCAAAAAATATACACCAGAATGGCACTTTATCTCAGTGTGTCTACATAAAAGGAAGTACATACAAAGGAAGCCCATAATGTCTAAAAAAAGACTACATGCTGAAAATACAATTCTCTAACAGAAAAAAGAGGAAACTAGTAGCACCATGATGTACACGGAAAAAGATGCACTTTAAAAAAAATGTCACCCAAAAAGAAGTTTAGATGCAGAAGATTAGCCTGTTGAAGTCTCCAAAACGAGAACTGAACAACAACACTGAGAAAACTGAATTCTGGAAAAAACCAGAAGTCAAAATTGGAAAATATCTACGCCATTGCAAAAGCTTGAAATTCTACCTTGTTTCAAAAAAAATTGCACTAGAAAAGACCACCGTATCGCTGAGAAATGGCCTCTAGAATATTAGGTGCAAAACTGAAAAGCTCAACGAAGAGGGGATGAGTAGGGCAAAAAAAAACTCCTTCGCCAAATTTGTCAAAAATACCTCCAAAAATAGAGGTTTGCTAAATTTAGTGTGCTGATAAAAAAAATTTCTCCAGGTAGGTTGCATGTGATTTTATTTTGCAAAAAAAATATATTGCAAAAAAATTGCATGTTTTTATTTTTAAAGAAAAAAAATAGCAAAAAAAACTTATATATTGTTGTACTGAAATGACCCCCTTATAATTTTTTTCAATTTTTGCACAATGCTTCAACAAGGCACCCGTCAACATTAGCCAAAATCATAAACCAACACTGGAATGTAACCCTACACCAAGAATGCACACCAAGATCTCAATGTTGGGCAAGGTGTGAGCATATGGCGTCGGGGATCGTTAGCCTTCAAACTAAAAGAAGTACAATGCTGGAAAGTAAAGTGTATGCAACTTGACCGCATATTTCAGCAGGAGTAATTTGACAGCATAGCCGATCAGTAATATGAGTAATGAAAGTAAAGTAGGGCGGCAAGCCGACCCCAATACAGTGCATAGATGGTGAGGCCTGTCTCTTCCACCAATGGTGGGAATGATATTGATTAAATTGAAAGTAAACTAGGTGGCATGGCCATCCTCTTCCACTAAAAGTGGGAATTACAATATAAAAAGCAGAAATGTAAAGAAGTTGATTAGTACTACTGATTCAGCATTACAATGTGAAATGTAATCTGCAAGACCAAGTGTTACTGTTGTCCAAAAAGCTGCAAATGATGTTATAAGTTCTCCAAATTTCACAAGACTCACAACTATGAAATAACACACCAAAAATCCAACTTCTAACAATCTAATATACTAAACCAGCAAACTGAAAATGCAAACCAGCAAGCCTAGAACACACCAAAAAGCTCCGAACTCACTCAATACTCAGTGGAATTACATGAAATCAAGTGCAAACAGCTCCTAGAGGGATGGTGACCAAAATAGAACTGAGAAACTACAACAAAATGATGTTATTTTTTTTTCTAAAGATTTCTACGACTTCCCAGGCAAGAAGTGCAACCTTGCAAGAAGTCGACCTGCAAGATAAAATAAATGACTCCACAATAAATTCTCAAAACTTGCACAAAGGAGCGCCTAGAGCCACCAAAGAGAACTAGCAACTACCCAAAACCAATAAAAATTCGTACAATGAGATATGATTAAAAATCTATTTCAGCTGCACCAAAACCAGCAAACCCAAACTGACAAAAACCCTCAAATCACCAACTGTGAAGCTCAATCTGCTAGTCTGAATGAGAAGCAGTCACTGAAAACTCAGCTAGGTGCTATCTTTCAAGCACAAAACCAAGAGTAAGAACTAGGAGGTATGCATTCCTCGAAGCTAGCTATGAAGTCATTTCAGCAACATAACAGTATAATAGGCAACAATAGATGATAAACAAAGAGCCCAACACTCTTATTTATAGCCTTTTGTCTCCAAATTCAAATCTTCTTTTCCCTCCAATTAGGGCACCCACACTGAAATTCAAATTCACCTTTTCACTTGCATTTGCATTTTATTTAATCTTCATTTATCTCTTTACTTGGGCATCCAAACATGAGGAGATATAACTTTTATTTAATTTGCAAATAAAACATAAGCTTTGGTATCCCACTTTATCAAAGTGCAAAATACATTATAAAATGTATTTATCTCCTCCAGGCTAGGCATCCAAATGAAATATATTAAAATATGACTTGATTACCTCTTCAAATAATTCGTCCTCCAAGCCTTAGCCAAAATCTCGCCAAGATATTAAAATATAAATAATCATCAATTATTAAGTGAAATACCATATAAAATTAAAATCACTTATCTCTCCACTAAGGCATTCACCCAACCTTATAAATATTTCACTTAATTTAAATATTTTACCTCATCAAGAGAAATGCCCAACACAAGTTCATACCTACCAAAAATAGCCCAAGAATGTTGGATGACCAACCGCTCAAACTGACCTGCCTGAAATAGCCACTGCACTGAACTGTTGAACTACTGCTAAAAATAGCACTGCCAAAAAATAGAATTTACTAAAAATAGCATACTGCTAAAAATAGTAAGTTGTTCCAAACTCATTTTCTTCACATTTTGAGCAATCGTCGCAACTTACTAAAAATAGTAAGTCTGGGAAAAGTCCCCTATTTTAGTTGCATGTCACATCACCATGAAGCTCTCTAAAAACCCGGAGGGAATCCAAAATCCAAACTGCAAAACACCTACATGCAAGCCTCCAAAACTACCAAGGAAACAACAAAAAATGCAAGTCATTATCTCGTCATGCATATTACCTTATCCTGAAGCTCTCCAAAAACCCAGAAAGCTCCACCAGACATGCATCAGAAATTTTCGCATGCAAACCTTAAAAACTTCATCTGAAAGTGGAAACCCTAATTTCAGCTTTTGACAGACCTACGGCTTTTGGAAATAGGCTATCAGACACAGAAGAGTGTATGGCTAAAATGGGGACATTACATGTACCCAAAATAAATTTTTGCTTTAAAGAGACATTTTTGTTAAAATGATCTAAGTCATGTAAAAATGTTGTCAAAAGTTTGTTTTAGGTCTGTTATATCCAAAATAATTTTTTTGGCATTCTGCTTAAATTGAGTGAAATCATGTAAAAATGTCGTCAAAAGTCTGTTTTAGGTCAAACCAAACATAAGGTTTTTGTGGTTTCTGTCAAGGAACATATGTGTAAAATTCTAAAAAATTGAAAATTAGGGTTTCAAACCCCTATTTCTAGGGAAACCCCTGAAAATAGGACCTTCCCGGAAATGATTGAAAATGATTTTGATAGGACCAATCGACTTCATGATCACACTAGTCAAGTCAGAATCATCAAAAGACATGTTTTACTCTGGTGGATCTATTTCTATTTTTCAAGAACAAAGTTAGGAGCTCTGCAACCATTAATGACAGATTGGCTAGTACCAGGTGCTGAAAGCTAAGCTTCAATGACGCAACCATGGCAGAAAAGGATAAAAAGATGTCTGATGGAGGGGATTTTCGAAACTGAAAAAGGCCAAAATTTGGCTAACTTTGGAAAACCGCGCCTTGTTACCAAGGAGAAAAATACAGTCAAGGGTCAAAAAGTGCCCCTGTTGAAGAAAGGCGCCCTTTGATCTCAGAGGGAAAATGCAATCATCAGATCCATCCGAGCAGTCGTCTTCTTCATGTTCCTGTTGGCTATTCAACGCATCATCAAGCGAGATCATCTGATTCAAGGATCACCAGCAATTGTCAACGAAATATGGAGATGCTGCAAAGCAAGAACATGCAAAACGAAAGATAAATCAATGAGCTTCATGGAAAAAGCGCCCCTGCTGGGCAGGGGCACCCTTCATTTCAAGGCACCTAATGAAGTTATCAATAGCTGCTCTATACAAGGCATTTGTTCAACTCCTTCCCAGCTTCGCAATCAATTTGACAACACGTTCACAGGACCTGTCAAATAGTCAAAGGCTGAGATCAAGCAGAAAACGCCAGAGATGGAGATTGAATGGAGGACATTGAAAATGAACAAGTACCAAGGGAAAAGCGCCCCTACTGAAGAAAGGCGCCTAGTCTTTTGGGCATCCAAATGCAGTCTATCTGCTCGGTGACCTCTAGGATGACCTCCACTTTGATCGGTCTTGACAACGAGACCATCAGTAAAGGCAACGGATAACTCAATCATCTGATGACGGAGATCGAACTGAGGCAGTTCACAGCACGAATATAATCAGTCAACAAGTCAAAAGTGCCCCTGCTGGCTAGGGGCACCCTTGGATTTGAAGGACCTAAACATACCTTCAGGAGCTGAGATATCTGTCATCCTTTCCAAGATTGAACTAGTCATCCAATGAATCATCAAGCAAAGTCATCAAACTTGTCAGACGATGGTGATATCAGATCAAAGCACGGAGGGTCTAAAAATGATGAAAATGAAGAACAGTCATGAAAATTGACTAAGTTAGGGCTAAAAGCGCCTCTACTGAAGAAAAGGTGCCCTTTAATCTAGAGCCTCAAACTCAGGTTTTTGGCTTGATTGGTCCCAAACATACCTCTTCAAGATGGTTCTATCTCAACAACAGAACAGTCAGCAGCTGCTAGAGATCAACTGAACAACCGAGAGCAAAGATCCAACAAAGGCACTTCAGCTTGGAAAATAGTGAAAAAAGTGTTCAAACTCAAAATGGATGCCTAAAATGGTCACGACAAGATTTGTTGACTTAAGTCAAGATATTTTAGAGGAAAACTTGGCCAAATCATTCCACAATCAATGGAAGCCAACTTTTAGAACTCCAGATCAAGCTAAATTAGGCTTAAGACATGAGTTGGCGCCCAAACTTCAAGGATTCAGGCTTGAATCATTATATACCAACTCTAGGCGTCCCATTTCATTACTTCTTTTGCAGGTTGAAGATCAAAAACAGCCATTTGCTCTCAACGACATCTTTTCAAGATCTGACAAGGGTTTCAAACTGTTCTTCATTTTTCTTGAAGATCAGTGGCACAAAGAATTTTATTTCTCAGGGGTTGAATCCAGAGGAAAATTTTCTCAAGGAGGCAGCTAATAACTTCCAATCTACCTCTTGTCTACTTCCTCTTTTCTTGTCTTAGGTTTTCTTGCATGTCACAGAAATCAATAGACTACCACAGATTTGACCAACTAGGTATGATCAGCATCATTTTCCAGTAAAACCCATCTCATCAAATTTTCCATAAATAGCAAACTTTCTGCCCCTATTTTTAGGGGTTTTTCCGAAGAAGTCTTAGAATAAAAAATATGAGGAACTAGGTTTGTTCAGCATTGAATCATGAACAAAACCCATGTGCCAGATTTTTCCAGAAAAATACTTCTTGGCAGACGCTATTTTTAGGGGTTTTCGGAAATTGTCAGAACAGGGTCGTGTGCACAGTCAATCTTTAAGTCTTTCAGGATGCAGTACTCCCGGGTGCAATACAAGACCAAGACGACCTTGTACCATGATTTCTTGAAAATGACTGACACAGACTTACACCAAAAGAACCCAGTGGTCGATTCAAAAGATTTGGAGGGCATGAATCAAATCACGCTACAGAACATAGAAGAATCTGGGTTGTTTCAAGCTGCGTCTATCCCCATCACATTACAGAGTGTGGAGTTTGTAATCACTTGCATTAAGCATTACAATCCTACCACGAGAGAAATCCGATCAATGGATGGGAGGGTGATCTGTAGTTTGAAGCCAAAGGACACTGAAAAATGTTTTGATATTCCACCATTCCCCACCAATGTGATCATATTGGTGAAAGAATGCAAAAAGGCATTCAAAGCATCAAAGGACAAGTGTTTGCAGAAAATGGAAAAATAGTGGTTAAAGCAGTGTTCCACGGGCCTGGGGGACGGGGAAACGGGGGGACGGGGAAACGCGTTTCGGAGACGGGGGGACAAAGGGCCTAAGTTTGGGGACGGCGGGGAGACGGCGGGGGGACGGCGGCGGCGGGGTGGTGGGGTGGTGGTGCTGATATAGTTATAAATATACTTATAGTACTTGAAAAACTAGTTTTGAAAGGATGTATAACAGTATAACAATATAAGAATTACATTTCAAATGAAACTATAGGAAATTACTCAAATTACTAATTAGTAAAATTATAACATAGCAAAATTTGAAATACTAAATCTAAATACGAAGATATCTTGAATGCTAATTGCTAAATAAAATTTGACAAATGAAATTGTTTTTGTAAAATTGAAGGTAACTAGTGGAGAGTACCTAGAAAATCAAATGAATTCAATGGGAGTTTGTGGGCAATGCCCCTAATGGGTTTGAGGGTTAGCGCCCTTAGTGGGGTCAAGGGGCAGTGCCCCGGGTCTAGGTCAAGGCGGCAGCGCCCCTGGCCGGGGTCGTCAAAAGGCCCCTCGCAGGGTCCCGGGGCAGCGACCTGGGCGCGCTCCCTGTCGCGATAAGGGCGGGGTCGGGGGCGGAGCCCCATAAGCCCAAATTAAGACCTCCAAAACCACACAAACCTTCATGGTGTACATCATTTTGCATTAACAATAAAACCCAAATTAAGACCATCAAAGCCAGACAAACCTTCATGGAACACATCTCCTAGTCTCCCAGGAAACTCCTGGGCGTCTCCCAAGAAACTCCTGGGCGTCTCCTAGTCTCCCAGGAAACTCCTGGGCGTCTCCCTAAGGAAACTTGGAGGCGTCTCCTAGTCTCCCTTGGGAGGCGGAGCATTCCCGTCTTCGACTTTAGTGGCTGAAGGGACGGCGGGGGCGAAATCCGAATCCCGGGGCGATCCCATTTAGAAGCAGGTGTTTTGGGGAAGCGTGTCCCGGTGGTACAACTGGGTTAAAAAAGGTGAAAAAGGCCCACTTCCCAAATTGATTGGGCCGAGAATTGAGGAGATGAGTATGTAGTGTTGATCACTCTACTCAGTGAGATCACTGAGCAGGGAAAGAATGTCAGTTTCGATCATGGATATACTACGTCATTGCCAAGATTATCAACAAAGAGAACACTCTGACTAGGCCACCACGATCGGTGACCTCCCACCAACAAATTACTAGGTTTCTAGAGGCTCATGGGTTCCACGTGTTCCTACAGGTATACTGATTGCCTTCCAAGGCGAGTTCAAGACACTAAACAATGTGGGGACCTTAGGTGTGCGAGAAGGTCCATGACACTTTGTATGCTTGAGTTTACTCAAGCAGAACGACACTTCAAACAGATAAGTGACCTCTTCATTACACACACTGTACGAGACCTCGACCATGAGATACACGTGCGTATATCACTAGCTACCAAGGAGGAAATGGTGGATTGGGCGGATTGATTTATCCAATTCCCCACCTTCACCTACATACGCGTGTATGGTTACAATGGTCTTCCCACCATGATGCCACGCTACCCATCAGATAGGGTAGTTTTCATGGAGTTCCTAAGGCAGTTGGCCGAAGTTCACACTCACCTACGCCTGAAGAAGAAGCCAGCTGTGAACTCTCCCATTCAAATGGGACTCTATAGATGTAGAAAAGCAGATGTCAAGTTGATGAGCCAAGAAACAGTGAGACTCAATCTCAAATACCTCATTGAGAGAAGGTCATATGATCCCAGAGGCCTCTATGCAGCACATCTTGAGAAATGCTCATCACACGAATCTTCTATGGAAGATTACTGGGTCAATTGTGACGATGAGTTTGAGGTATGAAGAAGGAACTATAGCCGGTTTAGGCTCCCACAAATTGTTGACTTTATGTCAGAAGACATTGAGGGCCTATCTGATGATGAAGGGGAAGTCATTCTCCCCTCATTCTTCGTAGATTCAATGGACTCACAACCACTCAAAAGAGTGGATTGGTATGCTAAAGAAAATACATCTATAGAGGAGAGAATGAGTAGAGTTGTAAGAAAAAGTCAACTCTACCTAGACAGCAAGAAGACAAGGAAGGAAGTACTTCCCCGAACATAGCCGCCACCAGTTCAATCTACACTACCTTCCACGTCAAGGAAGAAACCCAGACAGAAGCGGTGGAGCAATCCTCCCAAAGGGATGCGGATGTCAGTGTACACGAAGGGAAGAACACAGGGGTTACATTTGGAGATAGCCACACACACACCCGAGATAGTCATGGGAATCGCTACCCTTGAGCCAGTGATTGAGATAGTCACTGGAGAGACAGAGCCAATAGTAGAAGCAGCAGTAGCAGAAATGGTGCCTGTGATAGAGACAGAGCCACCTACATCACCACCATCACAATAGTCACAAGTCCCCATCGACCTGGACTCTCCACCGAAAGGCATCACTCCAGCACAGTCTCATTCATCAGGCATTCAAGGGCCCAATATTCCTCCTTCCAGCAAGGCTAGCCGGGATTCTATTTGGCTTGAGGGTTTTCTAGGAAGGAAGAGAGAAAGGCTATCATACAAGCTTGACTTCAGAAAGTTCAATCATGTCCCACAAGACATGCCTACAAAGAAATTGAAGAAGCAAGTACATGTGGAAAGGAATGCAGAGAATGAGTTCATTATAGAGATTGCTGCCCCACCTAAGGACAGAAACATACATGAGGTACAAGTTGAGGACTTCACATTGTCCAAACTCAACCTCGGAAAGACCACACATCAGATGGAGGCAGACCTTCTCGGAATTGCCTCAGTGAGCGTCCAAGAGAGGATGGCTAAGGATGGAAAGGACAAAGCAGCCTTAAAGGTTGAAAATCAACAGTTGAGAATGTACATTTCTAGCTTAATGCACAGCACCCTGAACATCTCAACCTTGCCACAGGAATTGCTGGATCTTCCCGCAAACCAAAACCATCATCACTTGATGACATATGGAAAGCACTTGAGAGATCAAGTGGAGGAATTTGTTATCAGAGGACAATGTATACTGGCGGAGCTATACCAGTTAAGGGATAGAGTAGATGGACTCTGCACAGAGATTCAACAGTCGGAGCAAAAGATAGCAAAAAAGAGGCCAGGCGATGAAATCACAATTGCAAACTTGCAATTGGCTTATTAGTCAATCTTCTCTGAGGAAAACAAGCAACATCTTTTTGCTTGGAAAGAACAACTGGCATACAAAGTGAAAGCCTATGACTCCAATTCTGTAGAATTGATTGACTACCAACGGGTTGTCACAAATATTATCAACTTCGCAAGAACGTTGGTAATATCCTTCCCTCACATAGAATATCAGCGCGAGGGAGGAGAGTACATTGAGCTAGGTATAGTGCAGAATCAATTCCGGGATGTCATCCGCAGCACATTCCTCTATGATCCCGATGGTTGCAAGTTGGCCAAAGTGGCAGCCTTGTCTACCAAGTTCGATGACGCAACTGCCAAGTGCATTGACTTTCAGCAACAGCTTGTGACAGGCAAAGTAATGCTAAAGTGCCATGTCATCATCTTGCAAAGCATTAATTACCCAGAGGCTGAGGAGGTCAATGACTGGATAGAGACGTTATTGACCAGTCGTGATGAGTTGTAAAGCACCTCAAAAAAGACGTCCTACCCTCCAGAAATACATTAAATGTGACTGGAGTTAACTTGATGCCCTTTTCCAAGTTAACTCCACATCCCACAGATCATGCATTGTCATATCCCACTAATTGAGGATGTCTAATTTGACTTCCATAATTTGTGGATCTCAGATCTCCACTAAACACAAATGTCTATTTTGGAGCCACACTTTGTAATAAAGTTCACCTCTAGTTTAGTTTTAGTCAACTGAAGTAGTTTTCCAGGTAACTCTTTGTTTAGTTTTTGTTAACTGAAGTAGATTTCCAATTAACTGATTGCTCACCTACTTTTAGACATAGGAATAAATCTTGTTGATTGGCAAGAACTGATTGTTAACTCAAGGAGATTTTAGGGTTGCCTACTCCTTTGAGTTCTATAAATAAGAGCCTTGGGCTCATTATTTGTTAACCTTTACTTACTATGCAAAGTTGTTGCACCATTGTTGCCAACAAGTTTGAAAGTGATTATTTATTCACTCTTGGATGAGATTTAATTGGTTTGATGAGAAATTGTGTTTGATTTCGTGCCTTTGCATGTCCCAATTCTTTGTAACTCGTTGAAGAAATTTGAAGAAGAAAATCATAAGGCACTTGCATTTTAATCCAAATATTTGAGTTCTTTCAACATTTTGTGTTTATTGTTGTTTCAATCTCCTCCTTGGACAGGGGTTCCTCCTCGAATATTTTGTCATTGACAGTTATCGTTTGATGTTGTTCAATGAATTGTCTTTCAGCCTACACTTTGGACAGGTGTCGTCACCTCCTCAGGAATCCTATTAGCCAAGGCATCGTATCTTGTTGTTTCTAGTAAGTTGTTTCCTAGCCTATACCTTGGGCAGGGGTTCCTCCTCCTTGGCAAGTCTAAGATCCAACTTACCATAAAGAGTGTTTGCTTGCACAAAGCCTTATTTCCAACGTAGATCTGAGAGTTCAAAGCCTTGGACTCATTATGGCGAGACGCGGACCAAGTAATCCAACCATCCATTCCCGCTCCTATGCCCTCATGCTTTGTTTATCTTGGGGAGATAGGATAGATTAAAAGCTAGTTTAGTCGTAGTTAAGATCTGCAGAAACCAGAGAAAAGCTTAGCTACGACGCATTATGTTTGTGCACCCTTGTGTCCTACCGCTGAGTAAAAAAAGATAGGAACCTTAGTCTCCTATACTTTTTTACGCATAACATCAGCAAAGAGGGATCTTCCTCTCTATAATCCGAAGGAGTAGTACTATAACACTTGCAATAGCTGACCGTTTCCAATAAGCACTCTAGAGGTGCTAATTGAAACGCCAACAAGGTCAAATCAAACATAGGCTTTTTCAGGGTTTATGTCAAGGAATGTATGTGCAAAATTCTGAAAATTGAAAATTAGGGTTTCAAACCCCTATTTTTAGGGAAACCCCCGAAAATAGGACCTTCCTGGAAATGATTGAAAATGATTTTGATAGGATTAATCGACTTCACAATCACACTGGTCAAGTCAAAATCATCAAAAAACATGTTTTACTCTGGTGGGTTTGCTTTCATTTTTCAAGAAAGAAGTTAGGAGCTCCACAGCCATTAATGGCAAATTGGCCAGTACTAGGTGTAGAAAGCTAAGCTTCAAGAGCTTCAACAATGAAACCATGGCGGAAATACTCCGAAAAGGTGCTATCTCACGAAGGGGATTCTCAGAATCAGAAAATGCCAAAAAATGACTGGAAAAACCAACACCTTGCTACCAAGGAGGATATGCAGTCAAAAGGTCAAAAAACACCCCTGTTGAAGAAAGGTGCCCTTGGATCTCAAAGGCCAAATGCAGTCATCAGATCTATCTGAAGCAGTCATCTTCCTCATGTTTCTGCTGGCTTTCCAACGCATCATCAAGCGAGACCATCTAATTTAGAGATCACCGGCGAATGTCAACGAAGTATGGAGGTACTGCAAGCAAGAATCATCCAAAATGACAGTCCAACATGAAAAAGGCGCCCTTGCTAAAGAAAGGCGCCCTTGAGCAATAGGATACAAATGTCATTTCCTGAGAAAACTTGTCTTCGGGAGATCTCTCCAACATCAACCCAGCTTCACAGTGAACCTGTTAGTCAGTCTGCGAGACAAATCAAACAACAACAGTGATCTCAAATAGAACATGCAAAATGGAGGAAAAATCAGTGCAAAAGCGCCCCTGCTGGCCAGGGGCACCCTTCTTTTTAAGACACCTGATGAAGTTATCAACAACTGCTTTATACAAGGCATGTCTTCAACTCTCTTCCAGCTTCGCGACCAATCCAACTACGCATCCACAGGACCTGTCAGGCAATCAAAAGCAGAGATCAAGCAAAAAACACCTAACAGTGAAAGTTGAAGTGAGAATATCAAGAAATTGGCTAAGTGTTGGTCAAAAGAACCCTTGCTGAAGACAAGCGCCCACCTTTTTGGGAAGTCAGATGCAGCTTATGAGCTTAGTTACCTCCAAGATGATCTTCTCTATTAGATCGATCTCAACAGCGACACCGTCAACGAAGACAACATAGTAATCTAACACTTGACGACGAAAATCAAACTGGGGCCACTCTTGAAGGTTGACAACATGAAAATCATAAGTCAATAGCCAAAGGCGCCCCTGCTGGCCAAGGGCGCCCAAGTTTTTGAAGGACCTAAACTGACTTTCAAGAGCTGAGATATTAGTCATCCTTTCCAAGACTGAGTTGGTTATCCACCCCACGTTTCAGCAAGATCGTCAAACTCACCAGTCAGCAGTGATCTCGAATCAAAACACGGAGGTTCAAAAATGATAGAATTGAAGAACAGTCAAGAAATTGACTAAGTCTGAGGCCAAAAGCGCCCCTGCTGAGGAAAGGCGCCCCTGATTTGAAGGCATCAGATTCATTCTTTGAGCTTTTCAACTCCCAGGCACATTTAATCAGGGTTGTTCCATCTCAGCAGTGAATTTGTCAGCATCAAGTTAAGATCAATTGAATGACCGGGAGCAAGGATCGAACAGAGGCACTTCAGCATGAAAAATGATGAAAAAAGTGTTCAACACTCAAGAAGGACGCCTAAAAAGTCAAAGATGGATTTGTTGATTTAAATTGGAGATTTTGGAGGCAAACTTGGCCAAAATATCCCACAATCAGTGGAAATCAGCTTTTAGAACTCCAAATCAGGCTTCAATCATGAGTTGGCGCCCATACTTGATGCATTTCAACTTGAATCAGTATATAATCAAGCTAGGCGTCCCATTTCATTATTTTCTTTTGTAGGTTGAAGGCAAAAACAGCAAATTGCTCTCCAAGATGTCTTTTCAAGATCTGACAGAGGGTTTTGACCGTTCTTCGTTATTTTTTGAAGATCACTGGCACAAAAGCATAATTTCTCAGGGGTCGAATCCAGAGATAGATTTTTACAAGAAGGCAGCTAATAACTTCCAATCTTCCTCTTGTCTACTTCCTCTTTTTTGTCTTAAATTTCTTGCATGTCACAGAAAACATCAGGCTACCACAGATCTAACCAACTGGGTATGATCAGCATAATTTTCTAGTAAAACCCATCTCTTCAAATTTTCCAGAAACAGCAAACTTGCTGCCCCTATTTTTAGGGATTTTTCCGAAAAAGTCTTAGAATCAAAAATCTAGCGAACTGGGTTTGTTCAGCATTGAAGCACGAACAAAACCCGTGTCGCCTTTTCGAAAAAATATACCAAATGGCTATTTTTAGGGGTTTTCAGAAATTGTTAGAACAAGGCCGTGTGCACAGTTAATCTTTAAGTTTTTCATGATGCACTACTCCCAGGTACAATAGAAGACCAAAACGGCCTTGTACCATGATTTCCTAAAAACAATTGACACAGACTTGCATCAGGTAAACCGAGTGGTTGATTTAGAAGATTTGGAGGGCATGAACCAAACCAAGCTACAAAACTGTTGGCGTTTAAATTCGCACCTCTGGAATGCGGATTTGAAAACGGACAGCTATGCACAGATAAACTGCTCTTCAAATTAGGAGGGGAAGCTCTCTCTTGCTGATGGTGTTTGAAAGAAAGTAAACTAAA
>VDFB02263808.1:0-47356 GCA_007258455.2 Sequoia sempervirens
TCATCAAAATTTCAAATAAATTACATTTTTAGAAACTAGACTCCATTCTACAAATTTTAAAAAATAAAAATTAAAAAAAATCTATTACTTTCCAAAATTTATAGGTGGAGCATTGCCAAAATTCTGGTTTTTAGGAAGTGCCCACTTAGAAAATTAGTAAAAAATCAAATATTCATTAAAAAATTATCAGAAAAATTGTGCATCAACTAGATGTTGTTAACTAACTTCTGACCATAGTGATTTTAAAAATACTAAAAAAAAGTTCATCGTGCTCAAGTCGCACAAGAGTTGCTATGTTATGTTTTTCTGACAAAAACAGCACCAATTTGTGTACATTCCTCTTTTGAACCCCTTAATCTCAACCATTTTCAAAATAAATTATTAGTTTAGAAAGTAAACTCAGAGCACTTTGATCCTTGTTTTTGTTCTATGTCAAAATTGAGTGTAACTATCCTTAATTTCACGTCCAAGGTCACCATTTCCTGATTTTAGAAAAAAAGTGGCCACTTAAGCCCCCTTTTTGGGAACCATCTTGGTGCACTTACCCAGGAGTCAAATCGGCATCTGGTTTTGACATGTCACAATACACCAACACCCAACCCCCACCAGTGTATCAAGACCCACAAAATGTTCCTGGAAATTCCTATGTTCATGAGGGTGCACCCATAGATAATTGGTATCATCCTGAGTTTGGGAATGATGTGATGCATCATGTTGCCAATTATCCTCCCATTTCATCTGCTACTACTACTGCACCATCTAATCCTTATGATCCCTATGCCTATGGTCTACCACAAAGCATCCCATCTGCTCCACCACTCCCACCACATTATCCTAATCAACCACCAGTCAACACTGGAGGCAATCCTTTTCTTGCACTGATACTACCAAGACCTATACACACAAATCTCTTACTGGCCCCTCAAAATCAATCTATTGCTTTGCAGGCACTGCCACAACATGAAACTATTCCCTCGCAAGCACCACCACAACATATCATTGTCATTTTAGTCCCCACACAATAGCATCATCAACAACCCCTGCAACAGAATGTTTCAATCCTGCAATAGAACATGTCATAGAAAAATGTTTCGAATCCACAACAATATACTATCACTCATGTACAACCTCTGAATCAGGCAACACAAACTGCATCACACCCTCAACAACCACCTCATGGTGCTTCTGCAGTAGTCCCACAACAACAGCACATCCCATCTCACCCTCCTTATCAACAATCACATACACACGTTCCTACACAAACGCATCATAATCCTCTTGTGCAATATCTCTACCATCCATCCAGTGCATACACTGCTTATGCTAAACTGAATATTCATGCAGCCTCTCAGAATCCACCACGGACGTAACAACATCCTTACACAAATCCCCTACAATCGCAAGCTAGCCCATATCAGCAGTCGTCTAATCCACAACAACCTCCATATGCCATGCAACAACCCAATGTCGCATATAATTACCCAACCAATCCCTATTATACTCAAAAACAACCCTCATACCAACAAGGTGCCTCATCCATGTCCTACATGCAACAACAGCCACCTCATCTACAAGGTGCTCAATCCACTGCTTATTATCAGCAACAGTCACCTTATCAACAAGAGGCATCCACGTCATCATACCACCAAGCTCCTCACAATACCCCATCCACTTCACATTATCAGCAACAACCACCTTAGCAATAGGCACCCTCTGCATCTTATTACCAAAATCCGTCATCATCCTATCCACCTTACGTCAATCCGCAACCCGCTTATGCTAATTAGTATCAACCTACACCCTCATATGATCTCAGTGCTTTCATCCCATCAAGTCATCACATCAATATCCACCCAATCCATCTAATCCAACTTCACCCACCAATAAAGAGCTGGAGGAGCTTAAAGTTGCATTGAATCTTGACCTACAAGCAAGTACATCCAAAAAATCCTTCAAGTTTGAGGAGATTTTCCCATATCCGTTTGATTATTTGATTTCACTTGTCCCCTTTCCAAAACATTTCAAGATACCCAAGTTCAAAAAATATACAGGAACTAAAGATGCAAAAGCCCATCTATAGGAGTTCTATGCACAATGTCAGGATGCCCAACATAATGATAATTATCTCCTACACCTGTTCCCCAGAAGCTTAGGAGGGCTAGCCTTAGATTGGTTCAAGGGTCTCAAGAAGGGGACAGTTTCTTCCTTCGCGGATCTTTCTAAATAGTTTTTCAAATAGTTCTCCTTTAATTTAGAAATGGGTATTGACACTCTAGACCTCTTGAAAGAGAAACAATGTGATAGAGAAACTTTTGCTAAATACCTACAAGGTGGCGAGTTGTAGCTAGTCATATGAAGTCCCCTCCCAATGAGAAAGAAATGGTCACCCTTTTTGTGGCTAATGCCCATCTCAAACTGGCATATGCTCTTAATCTTCATTGTGTCACTACCTTCGCAAAGGTTATCGAAAAGGGCCCCATCATTGAGAGAGCACTTGTTGCCAAAGGACAAATTAAATTGTACAACTTGGATAAGGACAAGTCATCTGTTGACAAATCTCATTACTGGAATAAGAAAAAGAATACATTCAATGATGGTGTCACTGATACTAAACATGTTCAGGTGGCCAATACCTCCCAGAGGAAACAACCATCCATATCTGTGCCACAGGGGATACCTCGACCCCCTCAACAATCTAATCAAAGGAATGGTAAACATCAATACACTCAATTAGGAGAACCCTTGAGCATTGTATTCAATAGGTTGTTACAGGTCAATTACCTAATTACATATCCTATGACTAAGCCACCTGATGAATCCAAACCTAAACCATCCTAGTTTAAAGAAAATGAATATTGTGAGTTTCACAAGATTAAAGGGCATACCTTAAATAAGTGTCAAAGTTTGAAAACGTACATCCAAGATCTTATAGATCGAGGAGATATCCATGTGGATGCCAACAGGGCCTCATCATCCAATGCTTGGTTATAGATATATCAAAATGCTTTCCCCAAGCATAACTAAGGCCCTAGCACATCCAACACAAACCCTAGACCTAGTAATAATAACAACCAGGATAACAACACTAATAATATCACCTACAAGAATGTCCCGCTTAACTATGAGACTCTCATCATGCATATTGGGAAAAGAGAACCGTGTGTGTCTATGATACATTTCAAAGGCAAGGAGCCTCAATGTTTTGTTACAACTTGCCACACTCGCATCACTGTCCCTAGAGCCTTCACGTCAGCCCCATCACCTCTTGTGAGCTCTCAGTATAACATCCTCGACCATCTAGGAAAGAGCACAGCGCAAATATCTATCTTAGATTTGCTAAATTCTTCTCCTGTATATCAAGTCATCTTGAAAAAAGCTTCACATGATGCCTGTGTCCCCAACAACATCGACTCCACATAGTTTCAAGCTCTGGTAGGACACCTTTCATCAACTTACCAACTAGGTTTTAGTCAAAACGACATGTCTACCATCAACTCCAATCACAATCGACCCCTCCATATAGATTTTCTTGTTGCTCAACATAAAGTAAAAAGGGTCTTGATAGATAATGGCTCTGCTCTCAATCTTTGTACATCAAATTCCATAAACAGGTAGGATATGCCCACACTGATTTAAGCAAACAGATCATCACTATAAAGGCTTATGATAATACAGAAGGGGATTATGGAGGGGTTATTGAGCTTCCAATTTAAGTTGGCCTAGTTATACAATACACCACTTGTCATGTCCTTTATTTGGACCTCCCCTACAATCTTCTTCTTGGCCGACCATGGCTCCACACCATGCAAGTTGTCTCGTCTACCTATCATTAATGTTTAAAGTTCATGTTTAATGGAATGGAAGTTATGATACAAGTGGATCCCCAGCCATTTGAATATTTTCGTTCACTTGAAGCTTCTTTCCATCATTCCCATTATTGTCCAAGAGTAGAAATGGTACCACCGTCAGCATCCTCATCCAATCTATCAACTAATCCATCACCCACCACCTCACCCACTCCATCTTCTACATCTAATTCCACTATCACCAAGGTCTAGATCAGTGACAAGGGATGTGGTGAGTATGAGATGCATACTACTTTGAATGTGGCAAACATGCCACCCTCACCACACACATATGTTCAACCCTCTAAGCCTACATTGAAGGAAGAACAAAATACAGTCACCTTGAGCTCCAAAAATGTCGGAACCAACACTTATGTATCTGTCATGTTACCACAATATATGCTTGAAGATGATATAAGTCAATGGATATATCGTGAAGAACCTGAACCTACTCCCCCTCTAAAGGAATACTTTCAAGAGATGTATAATTGGCTCTCTAAGTATGCTAAGAAACACAATTATCAAGGGGGAGGTCTTGGTCTAGAAGAGCTAGGAAGAAAGTAGCCGATTGACACTTCCATAAGTCCCAAGAATTCAGGCTTAGGCTATGATAAAAAGAAAGAAGGTCTGCGGCATCGACTAGTACTTCTAACAACGTCAGTGTGGACGATAGTCTTTTGGAAGATATCCTAGAGGAAGAGTGTATCTTACACGCATACAATGATGTAGATCATGCAAACCTTTCCTCCATGTTCGAATTCCTATATGTTTGCACTATCAGCCTTTCCCTTTGCCATCCTGGACTCATAGATTGGGACCTACATGAAAGCACACCTATCAACTAACTTACCTCAGTGGATACCTATGTACACCTCATGGGATTAGGGGAAGATGAATGCCCTAGTTGCAAAAATAAGAAAAAGAAAAATTCAAAAGGGTCACCTGGTGAAAACCTCCTTGAGGCACTTCTTGACTCAGAAAAATTCAAAACAAAGGACGTATCTAACGATGAAAACCTTAGTGAGGCGCTAGAAGATGGGGGCATTCATCTTCCCCTTGTGGGAACATAGTGGTCTGAATGATCATCTATCCTGATAGAGGAAACACAAGAAGTCAATTTGGGAACTGAAGAGGATCCCAAAATCACATATTTAGCCAAAGCATTGTCAGAATAAGAGTATTCTACTATCTTCAAGCTCCTTAAGGAAAGTAAGATCAATTTTGCATGAGCGTATTCATACATGCCTAGGTTAGACCCTGCCTTGGTAGTACACCATCTAGATGTACATCTTGATGCAAAACCAGTTAAGCAGAAGCTTCGTAAAATGCACCCGCAAGTTGCCCTATTGGTAAAGAAAGAATTGGAGAATTTGTTGGAAGCCAAATTTATAAGAACCATTGATTACTCCAAGTGGATCTCCAACATCGTGTCAGTAGCCAAACCCAATGGGGATGTCAGAATATGTACAAACTTATGTGACCTCAACAAGGCTTTTCCTAAAGATGGCTTTCCTTTGTTGAACATAGATATGTTGGTTGATTTAATTGCAGGACATGAGATGTTGTCCCTCATGGATGGCTTTTATGGATACAATCAGATCAAGATTGCACCTGAGGACCAACATAAAATAGCATTCACTACACCTTGGGGTACATTTCTCTATAACATCATTCCTTTTGGTCTTAAGAATGCAAGGGCAACCTACCAATGTGCAATGATCGTCATCTTTCATGATCTTATCCAAATCATCATGGAAGACTATGTTGACGATTTTTTAGGAAAATCCATAACCAGAGCAGAACACCCTATAGTCCTAAGGAAGATCTTTGAACGGCTAGAGCACTACAAGTTGCACCTCAATCTGAAAAAGTGTGTTCGGGGTTACACCAGGAAAGTTGTTGGGTTTCAATGTCTCCAAGAGAGATATAGAAGTGGATCCAGCCAAGGTCAAAGTAATTATGGATATGCCTCCACCTCACAATATGAAATAGTTAAGGAGTCTCCAGGGTTAGCTACAGTCCATTAGAAGATTCATAGCATAGTTAGCTAACAAGTTTCAACCATTCATCCACCTCCTGAAAAAGAATACATCATTCAAGTGAGATCCTATGTGTCAGCAAGGTTTTGACAATATTAAGGAGTATTTAGCTCATCCTCCCATCCTTATGCCCCCAATCCTGAGGAAGCCACTCTTATTGTACATCTCAACTACTTTAGTGGCACTGGGGGCACTATTAGCACAACATGATGAGTCATCCAGAGAATAAGCAATCTACTATATTAGTTGAACCTTAGTTGGCTATGAGCTCAATTACTCTTCAATAGAGAAGGCCTTCCTAGCCACGGTTTTCTATTCACAGAAGCTTAGACATTACATGCTCAGTCATCCAGTCAAGTTAATATCAAAATTTGACCCACTTAAGTATTTGCTATCCAGAACAACTTTAACTAGTCAAATGGCTAAATGGGTCATGTTGTTGAACGAGTTTGACATAGAATATGTGGACCACAAATCTATTAAGGGATAGGTGATAGCGGATCAGTTAGTCGATGCTCCCCTGGTTGATGCACATCCTTTGATAACAAAATTTCCTGATGAAGAGGTCTTTATAGTGGCAAAAGCCACCACATGGAAACTATATTTTGATGGGTTGTACACACATAATGAATCAGGGGCAGGCATCTTGTTTATCACCCCCAAGGTGATTACATCCCAAAGTTGTTCAGACTAGCCTTTCCATGCACAAACAATATAGTAGAATATGAAGCTCTCCTCACCGGCCTTAGAATTGTAATCAAATAGAATCACTTACTTAAGGGTCTTCGACGATTCACAATTAGTCATCAAATAGGTTAATAATGAGTTTTTAACAAAGGATTAGAGGATGCTACCTTATAAATGCATGGTCGATGATTTTAAAAAGTCTTTCACCTTTATTCAATTTGATTAGATCCCCAAAGTACAAAACAAATTTGTTGATGCAATGGCTATAATCGGTTCCTTAATTGACATGCCCAAGGATTAGACAGAGTGTGAATTCCTGGTTGAACAACTTTTAATCCCTGCTTACAATTTCCCTGAGACTGAGATGGTGTACGAAATCGTAGGTCTTGCCTCCCCATGGTATCATGATATATATGCTTATCTTCACAACAACATCCTACCCATTGAACTTACCCACAATCAATGCAAATCATTCATCTAATGTAAATCACATTACACCATCATAGGTGATACTCTTTATCATCGCAGATATGATGGAACTCTTCTTCGGTGTCTAAATGAGGTTGAAGCTCACACTGCATTAATAGAAGTACATAGCGGTGTTTGTGGGGCCCACTCAAATGACATGGACTTAGCTAAGAAGATTCTTAGGACTGGTTAATATTAGCCTACATTGGAGCATGACTCTTGTGACTTCATGAAAAAATGCTTACCTTGCTAGCAACATGCGGACATGATACATGCTCCTGCTCAAGATCTCCAACCTATCATAGCACCATGGCCCTTTTCTCAGTGGGGTTTTGATTTAGTCAACAAGATATATCCTCCATCCTCGGATGGCCACACCTTCATTATCACTACCATTGATTACTTCACTAAGTGGGTGGAAGCAATACCACTCTCCCAAATAACGGGTACTCAGATATCCAAATTCATCCTTTACCATATTATCTATAGATATGGCATCCCCTCCACCATCATTTCTGATAATGGTAAACCATTCAAAAAATAGGTTGTAAAAGAGGCATGCGACACCTTTCATACCCAACATCGGTGGTCCATGCCCTATTACCCTCAAGGTAATGGATAGGTGGAAGCCACTAACAAAACTTTGATCAAAATCTTGAAAAAGGTTGTCAACAGTACTGGTCACAATTGGCACCTCCACATCCACCCCGCCCTTTAGTCTTATCGCACATCCATTCGCACTCCCACTTGCGCCACTCCATATTCTCTTGTTTATGGTGTTGAAGTAATCTTGCTAATTGAAGTTGAGATCCCATCTTTGAGAATATCTTTGAAGAATCTCATCACTAAAGAAGACTCACGGGTTGCTCACCTTGTTCAATTCGAGCTCCTAGATGAAAAGAGGATCAAAGCATACAATCACCTTCAGGCGTATTAAAATCATCTCAAGAGAAGCTACAACAAGAAATTTTGTCCCCACCAATTTAACATTGGAGACCTAGTTCTTAAAGAGAATCGGCGTACCCAACAGGACCGAGACAAGAAGGGAAAGTTTGAACCTAATTGGTTGGGTCCTTATGTTATTACAGCAAAGTATGGATCAGGGGCATACCGCCTTGCCACACCTAAAGGGGAGCCCCTCGAAGAGCTTATCAAAATCATGCACCTGAAAAGGTTTTATACCTAAATCAGTTGGATCCTCCCATCCTACCAAAATTAGAAAAAAAAAAAAATCCAAAAAATAGTAAAGAGAAATAAATTTGTCCTATGGTGAAAACCAACCTTGGTGGCACCTTGGATAAGTACAGTTCGTGAAAACCTGGTAATAGGCATCATCCGTAGAGAGCTTATTCATTATCTACCTTGTGTCCTAGTTGCTACATGTCTCCATCCGTCCTATCCTCACACCCAATTCCTAACATCTTATCCTATCCTATCACTTCACAACTCATCCTTGGCCACTTGGTACATTTTGATTGAGCATTGGACAATCATAACCTATCTATAATCCTAATATTTTTCATCCTAATCTGAGCTTATTTCAATTTCACGTCATCATCTAGGGTCCTTCATAGTGTCGATTTCATCTGGTTTATGTCTTGTCCTATCAGTCTTTTTGGTCTTTGTCGAACTATGTTGCCCCTGCGCTTTCATGTAGGCAAGGCTGATCATTTGATCTGCCCCTAGGGCATTTTGACCGTCTTGTTTCGGTCATCCATCATCTATCTTCATCATCCCCTTTTTGCTCTTACCCATGGTCAATCGTTGTTTGTCCTTTTCCAAACTACGTTGCCCTTGCACTTTCATGCAGGTAAGGTCGATCTTTTGATCCAACCCTAGGGCTTTGTTGTCATTTACTTGTCATGTATGTCAATCCTCCATCATCGGTCTCCATTTTCCTCTTTTCACTTTTATCCATGGTCTTTTCTAAACTACGAGGGCTCTGTGCTTTCACGTAGGCAATGCTAATCCTTGATTGGCCCCTGAGCCCCTAGGTCTTTAGGATGTGTCAGTCATGTGTCAGTATTTTGTCTTGTCTCTTGTGTCATGTTGTCAAGTGTGTCCCTATCTAGCTGGTTCTTCACAAACGGGATCCTCTAGTATCAAAAGATCTTATTAGTGTCAAAAATCCTACGTCATGTGGGTCATCTTAGTTAGTTTCCACCATCGGTCTCAACAGGATGCATCCTTCCTAACAGACCTCATCAAACCCATCCATCCCCTCTGATCCTATGGAAAAGGACGTTTGAAATTTATTGTGATATTTTGATGCTTTTAGCTTTTGTTTATTATTTGAGCTCCCTATTACCACTAGTCAAGGTCACCATAATCTATCATATTATGGTGTGTTTTGATTGGTTAACATAGGGGCATATCTTGATCACTTATTATTTCCATTTGCTAGGTTGTCCCACGTATCATTCAGAGATCTCCGTCCTTCCATTAGGGTTTATCCACCCTTCTGTTATCCACCATTCCATCTTTTCCATTGAACTCTTTCTGTCCTATTATATTTATTTCATTCCACCGTTCCACCTTGCTGTGTCTGCACCATCCATTCTCATGTCCATTAATTCCATTTCCTGTCCATTTTATTTCATCCCTATCCATTAATTCCTCTTCCACTCCATTCTTCCTGTCCATTTATTCATTCCATTCCATCCATATTCCTTCCACTGTGTCTTCCTTCATTCCATTTATCCATTATCATGTTTCCATTATCTGTTCACTATCCATTCATTTCCACATCCATTTCTTCGTTCTTCTCTTCACCACATCCATCTTCCGTCCACCTCCATCCATACCATCCACTCCGTCCTCCACCCTCCATCCATTCCCCATTACTCCTCTATTCATCCTCCTCTCTCTCCTTAAGTTGTGTCCATCCACACTCCTTCACCTCCTTTCCTTCCTTGCCTCCTGGCCCCCCCCACATGCTCTGCTCTGTTCCGTCCTCCGTGTCTCCTTCTTTCCTTCCGTCTCTGTTTATCCATCCCTCCTGAGACTCACCTCCTCCTTATCCACTGGGCTTTCTCCTCATTCCTCCTCCTCCTCCACCTCATCTGTCATCCTCCCAGGGTTCTTCTCATCCATCTGTCTGATCTCCATATCTTCCTCCTCCATTTGTCCTTCCTCCACACCTCCATGCCTCTCATCGTGCTCCTTGCTCCACCACTCTCACCTGGCTTTCCTCCTGCTCCTTCTCTAGATCCTCTTTGTCCATAGCTCCTGCCTCCACCTCAAGTACATCCAACATCTCCACCTCCAGCCCTCTCCCATCCCCCTACTTCCTCGCTATCCCTACCTCCTCTACATTGATCCTCACTCTAAGCCTCCTCCATTGTCTCCTTCTCCTCCTCATCCTCTCTAGCTGTCCTGCGGCCCCAGCTTCACCCTGTCCTCCATCCTGTTGTCCTACAGCCCCCACATCCTCCTGTTGTCTTGCTACCCCAGCTACCTCCTTTCCTCTCCTCTACTATCCCCTCCCCACTCTCCTCTCACAAGCCAATCATCGCTCATCCTTTGATCCAAACCCTAGGGCCCCCACAATGGGCTCCTCAAGTGTAATCCTCTCCCATCGATGATTGTGGAACCACCTAGCGTATCGCCCTGTCACCTCTGCATCTACCTCCCCAACGGCCCTCCCTAGGTAGGGCACTAGATGTAATATCTCCCAGTGCCCTCTAGTAAACCTTGGCAAAATCGTGTCTCCCCATGGCCACTCTCGAGTGAGCCACCGAAACATGTCTCGACCCTATGGGATATCCTGTACAATCCCAATTTGTCTAGCCTGTGCACCTCCACTATTTGGGGCTCCCTCCTGACTAAAAAGCATCTGGTCATGAAGTAGTCTTATTGTCTCCCCTCATCGACCCTCCATCTCGTAAACCACTGAAACATGTATGATCGCCACACTATGTGCTCATCCCATAGGTCATCCAAAGTCCTCCATTTGCCTACATCCCCCTAGCCCTCATGGTGCAAAATCCAACCCTCATCCTGATCATACCACCAAGCTACAGGTGTTGTCTCATCCACCCATCCTGCCCTCACCACTCTTGGCCTGGAAACACTGATGTGTTCCTAGGCCCATACCTACAATAGCGTCACATGTTTCATGCTAAGCACCTCTCGGTAACAAATGACGTGCATGTCTATGTAAAGATGTGCCAATACACATATACCCCATGAAAATTTCCCCTCCCTCACCTCGACAATGTGTCGAATCACCTCCATAAACCTCAAGCTATAGAAGCACCCTCTCCAGTTTGGCAACAGTATTCCACTTATCAACCCACACAGATATAGTGGTAATGGTGGCACCCTCAGCAAAAAGCATCGGTGCACATCCAACCTCCCCCTCTGTACAGGTAGGTCATCTCGCCCAAACAACACCCACACGGTGTGATCCAACTCCTCCCCCATCGACGTCGTGGAACTCACCAAATGGCCTGCTATGGGTAGCCTCAAAATCTGCCATATGTCCTCTAATGCATCTGTCATCTCCCCTATCGAAAGATGGAATGTCAACGTCTCTGAACTCCATCGCTCTATCAACACTGTCAGCATAGCCCAATGTGCTCTAATTGTTGGGTATCCTAATAGATGAAGCAATCCTGCCTGTTCCAAAGCATGGTGATCCACTTCGGTCATGGTCATCGTCGTTGCCGCCAACACCTCTAAATGCCTCTCGCGTGTCTGTAGTGATTCAAAACTCTACATACATAACAACCCCACATGTTAGTCCACCTATCTTTTTAATCTCTTTCTTCTTTTTCTCTCACGGCCCCAGGAAATCATTTTACTAATATTTCCCCTCCCCCACTTATGGCCTGTCGTTTGCCTCTTTTGACCCAATCATCTTTGTCTCTTTTCCCCTCTCCCCCTAGGTGACCCCCCTCCTAGGCTTCGGGCGAACCCACCCTAGTCTGAGGCGGACCTGCCCTAGCCCACAGGTGGATCCACCCCGGCTCAGGGCGGACCCACCTAGGCAAGGGGCAGCCCCGCCCCGAGCTCAGGCGAGCCTACCCAAGCAAAGGGAAGACCCACCCCTCCTGGGGCGAACCCACCCGGGCAAGGGGTGAACCCGTCGTGCTATTCTCGACAGATTCGACCAAACCTGGGCATGCCCCCTATCTTTTCTTCCCTTTGCCCTTCCCGAGTATTCATTTTTCATTTTTGGGGTGCCTTTACCCTCTGGTTGGGAAAATTCACCCCCCCTTTTGCTATGCCTCTAACAAGCGGTTTTTCCTACCCACTAGGTGAAATCAAAATTTTGCGGATTTCACCCCCAACCCATTTTTCTAAACTAACTCACAAACAAAACCCAGATTTTCAAATAAGCCTAAACATTAAAAAATACATCCAAAATGCTTAAAATCACATAGGGGGTTTTCAACCTAACCTGGCGTGGAACTACACACTCGTGAAAAAACCATCGTACCTCGTCCCCCCAGTGGATGATTTCTGAGTAATAGTCCTCTGGCATCTTGTCTCCTCATCTCCTTCCTCTCCTCTTCTCTCTCTCTCTCACTCAACTTCCAGGTGTGCAAATGAGGACTGGTACTTTCTCAAATTACCTTATATAACTTTTCCCTCCTTTTTTAACCTCTTTTAAGTGAAGGGTGTTTTATTCCTTTTATTTAAACTTCTATTAATTCAACTAATCCTCTAACTTCCTGGGGCCGCCATTTGCAAACTGTGTGTCTGTTCGACTCCATTCAAAAGCCAAATCTACCTAGTTTTTTGAGCTCTATCCAACCATATCTTTTGTTTCTTTCTATCGAGACATCGCCTGAGGCCCCTTTTTCTTCCCCTACCGCCCTCTCGAGGGGGCATACCCTACCATTTTCTCCATTCCTCCATCATGGTCATTCCCTTGTAGGATTGGGGCATCTCCCTTCATTTCCCTCCGTTTGGGTAGCTCACACAACTCATCCTACGTTGGGGCATCATTTTCTAGTCACTTCCTCCACAAGGTCATCTGCTTTTTCTTTTCTTTGTAACACTATTATTCTAAGAATATTTTAAAGAGGGGAAAAATGTAGACATCCAAATTTGACCACTTCCATATGGTCAAACTCGTCTACTTTATTCATCTACTTCGCCAATATTAATTAAACGATTTATTTAATTAATATTTCACCTTTCTGCCTAAAGTTCCTAAAGTATTTAATTCAACAATTAAATACTTTACCTTACACCTTTTCCTCACTAAATTAAATAAACATGTCAATTTATTTAATTTAGTCATTTGAATTTTTTTAAAATCAATTTTAAATTTTTCCTTTTTCTCTCTCCTTGTCACATCCTCCATAACCCTCTTCTAATCTAGATTAATGTAATTAATACATGATTAGGATGTGCACACCTTAATCAGGATTAATGTCACATCCTCCATAATCTTCCACTTGCTTCTAATCTTTCATTATTTTTCTTAATCATGTATTTGCACAACCTCAATCTAATCCCCTTGCTACATTTAGCATACCTTTTTTGGTCAACCTTCACATTTTCCACATTTGGCATTGACCCTCTTCCCCATGTGAATTTTTAATTCACATTTATTCATCCAAGGCTCCTCTCTTCTCCATGTGAATTTTTAATTCACATTTATCTTTCCAAGACTCTCCTTATTCCCATGCAAGTTCTAGAACCTTTGACATGTCACATCACTCACATGTGTTAAAGTCTTCTAGAACCTTGACTTGTCACATCACTCACATGTGTCAAAATCCCACCTTTTTGGGAACCTTGTCTTATCCACAAGATCCTCCCAATCATGTGAATTTTTAATTCACATTTATTTCTCCAACTACTTTCCTTTTCCCCATGGAGATTTTTTAGGAATACTAAAATTTCTCAAATGTCACTTTCATTCTCACTTGGGAACAAGAAGTTCTTTTTTGAGGAAATCTTCTCATCTCCCAAGGTACTTTAAAAGTATATGTCCTTCCTCCACATCACTTGTACCCTTTCCATCTCATCGTGTCCTTTTGACACTTCACCCTCCGCATGGAAAGATGTGAGGGCTTGTGAGTCCTCAACTCACCATAGCCCTCCATCTTGGCCATGATGGCTCAATCCTGACCGTTGAATTCTCTAGAGAATTCAATTTCTTCTATAAATACCCCCCTCTTTCCTTCATTAAGGAACCTTATGCATTTTGCAGCAAACTTATGCACTTGAGCCATTCAAGCAATCATCAAGCACTTCTTTACATTCAATCCATTTAGCATACTTTTCTTCATTCCATTATCATGGCATACTTAGTTTAGATCTCATCCCACCTTGCATCCATTTCTCATCACAATTTCCATCTAAGGAGCACATATTTCAAGCTACATCAAGGGCCAACCAAGGAGATCAGCACCAGCAAGGAAGGTATAACCACTCTCATTTCACCTTTCTTTTGTTTGTGCTTTACTTAGGCTAATCATTGAGGTGGTCTTGTGTTTTTATTTTTCATTTCTAGTTAAGTCTTGGATATTTAGATAGAAAAACACTTGCACACAGGTATAAATTACAATTCAATATCTTCATGTGATTACAAAATAATTGCAAGTTGGAAAACACAGTGGTTTGCGAGTTATTTCATTCTGGAGGTGGGGGATACATAATTGAAAGTAAATTGAGCTGAAGGGTGACTAACCAATTGGGTTGTTATGTGTATAGAATTTTAAAACACTATGTGGGTTGTAGGTTTCATAACACCATCTCTTTTCCAACCTACAATTTTGCTGATGGTAGGAATGTATTGAAAACCTTTTTTTATTTAGATAGAAAGAATGTAATGAAAGACACCTTCAAAATTTATCACAAGTCTTAGGTAGAGTAAAAAATGTGTTTCAAATTCCTCTTATGATTGAAAAAGGATATATGCTTGCTTACTATAGATGGTGCAATAAATTTTGGAACTTTAACTATCTGTAACACTTGCAGTTGTTTTACATTTTATAGAAAAATAGTGATGCATACTTTAAAAGAGAAAGTGCTTCATATAGTAATGAATGTTGTTGAGGTGGTCGGAACACCTAAGAGGGTGTGTAGTGGTGCATCTTCTTCGGGATGGTCGCATTTGGAAAACATGCAGGTAAGATTCGGTAATTACAAGATGCAATCAAATGTATAATTTTAATCTCTCATAAGTGGTTATGATGTTGACTGGAAAGTGGGAATGTTTTAAACAAGAGGCAGCAACCATTGTACAAAGGACATCCCCTCATTTTAGGAAAACACTGAACGCTAAGGTAGCAACATGTTCGATAATTAATTGTGAACTTCCAATTGCCCTTTACTTCCAATTCGTCAATTAGAATGCTTTACAATTTCAGTTAGAAAATAACATGTGTTACAATATGTTGAGTTTGACAATATATCATTCCTTCGATTCAGGATGATAATCAAGGAGACCATCACACTCTTCCCATAGTCCATGACAAAGAGGAAGAGTGTGCAAAGGAAAACCCTAAGGATGGGGAGGGTGTGAATGAAGCATGAGGTGATGTGGAGGACGGGAAGGTAGATATAATAACTTAATTATTACATCATTTTGCTATGTGTAATGTTGTGCATGCAATTTTTTTTAATATCAAATATATTAAGCAATTTTCTTTTTCGAATTTGTTGTGCAGGTTCTTGCTAAATACAGAAGAGAAGTGGAGAATGCAAGATACATATATTACTATATTGTAGAACAATGTACAATAAAATTTCATGATTGGAGATTGTTCAACATGCATAGGATTCAACATCACCACCTTCCTATTCTCATACCACCAAATCATGGCTGAAGTGCGTCGGGGGGGAAAGCAAAATTCCCCCCTCCTCCCCCTGAGAAATTGAAAAGTATCTTCAAAAGAAGGTGGATAATATGGAGTACCAAATGAAGCTATGACAGAATATCCAACAAAAGCATGTTATTTAAAGGGTCTATAGAAAGTATGGTAAACATAGCTTCCATCTACTTCCCAAGGAAGGAAAGGATGAGGTGAAGGAGCAAATGGAATTATAAATATTGAGTAGAACAAGCAACAAAGAAGGAAAAAATATTAAAATTGCAAGAGACAAAGAGAGGACAAAATGGTAATGTCGAATTGAACTATTAAATCTGAATTTTGGTTGGTTCATATTTTATGTTTTGACGCATACAAGGTTCACTTAATGTTAACTTATGTGACATGATAGGGTGATGGTAGAAAAATGATTCCTATCACCGAGTAGAGTATTGTTCATTCGGTAGAGGAAGTTGTGCCCACGAAAGCCTAAGATGATGTTGTTCCTCCCAACCTGACATCTAACATTTAGAAGAAGGATCATACATATCCAAAATTTTCAAGGAACCCTCACAAGAAGAAACAAGACCAAACGATGATCTCGAAATATTTTGTTTAATGTTTTTTTTATTATTTCAATGAATTGGTTGCATGCATTTGAATTTGATGTGACGTTTTAATTCCTGCTATTATAGGGCAAGGATGAACAATGAAGTGTTTCCCTCGAGCAAATTATTGTTGATTTGGAAGATAAAGTAGTGCCCATGAAAGCATAAAATGATTTTCCTCCTAACTTGTTGTCTAACATTGATAAGAAGGAGCGTACACGGTCTAAAGTTTCCTCTCACCCTCACAAGAAGAAATGAGAACAAACGATGATTTTGAATCTTGTATTTAATGTTTGTTTCGATTATTTCAATGAATTGGTTTCATGCATTTGAATTTGATGTGACATTTCAATTCTTGTTATTATAGGGAAATGATGAACAACAAAGTGCTTCTCTCGAACAAGGTATTGTTGATTTGGAAGATGAAGTAGTGCCCATGAAATAAAAATATGATGTTGTCCCTCCTGACCCATCATCTAACATTGAGAAGAAGAAGGAGGAGGAGGAACATACACAGTCAAAGGTTTCCTCTTTCCCTCACAAGAAGAAATGAGAACAAACGGTGATTTTGAAATCTTCTATTTAATGTTGTTTGGATTATTTCAATGAATTGGTTGCATGCATCTAAATTTGATGTGATGTTTTAATTCATTCTATTACAGGGAAACGATGAACAATGAAGTGCTACCCTCAAACAGGGTACTGTTAATTTGGAAGACAAAGCAATTCCCATGAAATAACAAGATGATGTTGTTCCTCCCAACCTGCCATCTAAGAAGAAGAAGAAGAAGAAGAAGAAGGAGCATACACGGTCAAAAGTTTCCTCTCACCCTCACAAGAAGAAACGAGAAAAAATGATGATTTTAAAATATTTATTTAATATTTGTTTTGATTATGTCAATGAATTGGTTGCATGTATTTGAATTTGATGTGACTTTTTAATTCCTACTAATATAGGGAAATGATGAACAACGAAGTGCTATCCTCGAACAGGGTATTGTTGATTTGGAAGATGAAGCAATGCCCATGAAAGAACAAGATGATGTTGTTCATTCCAACCCACCACCTAACATTGAGAAGAAGTAGGAGTGTACATGGTCAAAAGTTTCAAGGTGTCTTGACATGGAGAAACTAGAAGAAACATTGAATTTGAAATCTTCTATTTAATGTTTTTTTATTACTTCAATGAATTGGTTGCATGCATCTAAAATTTCAATTCCTGCTATTACAGGGCAAGGATGAACAACGAAGTGCTTTCCTTGACCTTATTAGCCATGTGGTTGCAATTGAAATGGGAGATTCTAATTGAGATGGACATGTGGATGGGGAGAGCACTGGAATGCAAGTGGGACAGGGAAATAAATATGGACATGGGGATGGGGAGAGCACTGGCCTGCAAGTGGGATAGGGTAATAATGAAGGACATGGGGATGTGGAGAGCACTAACCTGCAAGTGGGATAGAGTGATAAAGATGGAAATGGGGATGGGGAGAGCACTAGCTTGCAAGTGGGAGAGGGTAATAAAGATGGACATTGGGATGAGGAGAGTGCTAGTCTATAAGGGGGAGATGGCAATAAATATGCACATGGGGACTAAGAGAGCAGCAACGTGAAATCTATATTGGTAATAGACACAACACACTTCCATGCTTTTGTTCTAATTTATTTATGAATCCTTTAATATGTCTTGAATTATGATTCACATCAATCACGTTTCCATTACAACCAAATCCTATTGATGAACAGATGATAGAGTTCAAGGGCATCACTTTTAAGATTGATGATCACATTGATCTTTGGAGGTAGCGTAAACTAGTTGCCAAAGGCATTATATGTGTTTTTTGTAGAGATGCTAAAACCCACGGCTTTAGCCACCCAAAAAATTGTGTGAGATTCAACATTGTTGAGGCCATTACTAGTGACTATGCAGTGCCTTTTCCATGTCCTAGTGTAGAGACCATTGAAGAGTGTGTGGGCGGCTTCATGATATGGAAGCTCTCTAAGTTGAAGCATTCTCTTCCATAGGTACATATAAATGATATGTTACTATATATATCATACTACCTTATATTTGTTTCCATCCATATGTTAATTGTTCAAATTGTTTCTTATAGGATGAAGATGTTCAAAGTGTGAAGGACAAAGCACAACCTCTCTAGAAATATATTGTTTCACATTCATCATCTATGAGGATTCATAGAATTGGAATCACCCCTCCCGAAATACACAACAACCTAAAGAAATGTGCCATATATTACTCAGGTATAACCTCAATTGCAACGAATAGGCATCATAGGATATGATGAGACAGAATCACAATACTCATTTTTCATTGTGGTTTTCATTATTTGATTATTGAACAATTATGGTGTAGAGATATACTATTTTCATATGTTTGAACACTATGTTGTTATACATTTCATATAGAGATATACTATTTTCATATGTTTGAACACTATGTTGTTATACATTTCATATCATACTTTTCATGGCCCTCTATAGTTACATTATCAACAATGTGAAATAATGGTAGGCAATTCCAGTTGAAGTGTTATTGTTTATGGTAGCTTGCTAATAAATGAAAAAGATAAGTTGACATGTAAATCGCTTGACCTCAAAAAAATTGAATATAGCATTCAATGGTATTCAATACAGTATTTGCATACATGGTATTGAATAGAATATAGCAATAAATGTTATGTGTATGTATATGTATGTACCTATGTGGGAAACTATTTACATTGTTGGAAAACACGCTTTCCCCTGTCAGTTATTTCCTTATGAAAAGTTATTGTTTCCTTACGACAAAGAATTTAATGAAGTCTACTTTCAAATTTTAGAACTGTTTGGTATAGTAAAAATGGCATTTCCCTTTTTCCATCTAATTGGAAGAGATAAAATGGTCAAATTGTTTATAGTGTTGGAAAACACATTGTCCCTTGTCTACCATTTCCTTATGAAAAGTTTTTTTTGGTTACAACCACAAATGTAATGAACTCAACATTCAAATTTTAGAACAACTCTTTGGTACAGTAAAAATGGAATATTCCCTTTTCCATTTGATTGGAAGAGATAAAATTCTCACATTGTTCGCAATGTTTGAAAACACACTGTCCCATGTCAGTTATTTCCTTATGAAAAATAGTTGTTTTGTTACGACCAGGAATGTAATGAAGTCCACTTTCAATTTTTAGATCAACTATTTGGTATAGTAAAAATGGCATTTCCCTTTTTCCATCTGATTGGAAGAGATAAAATGGTCAAATTGTTTGTAGTGTTGGAAAACACAATGTCCCTTGTCTATCATTTCCTTATGAAAAGTTTTGTTTGGTTATGACCACAAATGTAATGAACTCAACATTCAAATTTTAGAACTCTTTGGTATAGTAAAAATGGCATATTCCCTTTTCCATCTAATTGGAAGAGATAAAATGCTCACATTGTTTGCAGTGTTGGAAAACACACTGTCTCCTATCAGTTATTTCCTTATGAAAATTAGTTGTTTTGTTATGACCAAGAATGTAATGAAGTCCACTTTCAATTTTTAGAACAACTATTTGGTAGGGTAAAAATGGCATGTTTCCTTTTTCATGTGATTGGAACAAATAAAATGCTCACATTGTTTGTAGTGTTGGAAAACACTTTGTCCCCTGTAAGTTATTTCCTTATGAAAAATATTTGTTTCATTACGACCAAGAATGTAATGAACTCAACATTCAAATTTTAGAACAAATATTTGGTACAGTAAAAATGGCATATTCCCTTTTCCATCCAATTGGAAGAGATAAAATGCTCACATTGTTTACAATGTTGGAAAACACAATGTCCCCTGTCAGTTATTTCCTTATGAAAAGTAGTTGTTTCATTACGACAACAAATGTAATGAAGTCCACTTTCAATTTTTAGAACTATTTGGTAGGGTGAAAATGGCATATTTCCTTTTTCATGTGATTGGAACAAATAAAATGCTCGCATTGTTTGCAATGTTGGAAAATACACTATCCCCTGTCAGTTATTTCCTTATGAAAAGTATTTGTTTCATTACGAAAAAGAATGTAATGAATTCCACTTTCAATTTTTAGAACAACTTTTGGTAGGGTGAAAATGGCATATTTCCTTTTCTCATGTGATTGAAACAAATAAAATGCTCGCATTGTTTGCAGTGTTGGAAAACACACTATCCCCTATCAATTATTTTCTTATTGAAAGTATTTGTTTCATTATGACCAAGAATATAATGAAGTCCACTTTCAATTTTAAAAACAACTATTTGGTAGAGTGAAAATGGCATATTTCCTTTTTTCATGTGATTGGAGCAAATAAAATGCTCACATTGTTTGCAATGTTGGAAAACGCGTTGCCCCTGTCAGTTATTTCCTTATGAAAAATTTTTACTTCCTGTGCTCCAAAAATGAAATGAAGTCCACTTTCAAATTTTAGAACAACTATTTGGTAGAGTGAAAATGGCATATTCCCTTTTTTCATGTGATTGGAACAAATAAAATGTTCACATTGTTTGTAGTGTTGGAAAACACACTGTCCCCTATCAATTATTTCCTTATGAAAAGTTTTTTATTTCCCACGCTCCAAAAATGAAGTAAAGTCCACTTTCAAATTTTAGAACAACTCTTTGGTAAAGTGAAAATGGCATATTTGCTTTTTCCCTGTGATTGGAACAAATAAAATGTTTGCATTGTTTGCAGTGTTGGAAAACACACTCTCTTGTGAGTTATTTCATCATGAAAAGTAATATTTTATATGCTCCAAAATGTAATGAATTCCACTTTCAAAATTTAGAACTATTTGGTTGAGTAAAAATGGAATTTCCTTTTTTCATGTCATTGGAACAAATAGAATGTTTGCATTATTTGCAATGTTGGAAAACAAATTGTCCCATGTCAGTTAGTTTGTTATGAAAAATTTTTGTTTCGTGGGCTCCAAAAATGTATGATTCTATATTGCATGGTTGTATCTTTTTTATTATGGTATCTTACAAGGATGTAATGTAACTAACATACCATATTATTTGAGTAGAAAGAAAATAAATGAATGAAAGGGATATAGGATATGGTTAAAATAGATGAATGATATATGTTGTCAAATTAACTTCATGTCAAAGAGAAACTTACTTTTATTACCACTAGAATTATGCACAATGATATAATGGATCATGATGTCAATGCATTAGGTACATATGGAGTAACATAAAAATATAGAAGTTAAAATAAGAATGATCTAAAATACATGTTTTCAATGAATTCCATAATATGAAGGATGAAAGAAAATATGATAGTGTGATGGATGGAGCACTAAGACTATAGTAAACAAACAAGAATAGATACATGTGTAAACAATCAATCAAAATAATGTAAGAAAATGAGATGGTATTTTATAAAACATTGAAAGTAAGGGTGTACGGGATTATGAGTGGGATGGAAAAATGGGTGAATGGAGGGATGGAGGGGATTCTAAACAAGTACCAAATCATGGTGGGAGATAATTGATGATAGATAGAGTGGGATAGGTCATGCTCTCATTGAGATATATGTGATAGTTGTTATTAAGTAAATTTAAAAAAGGGGATGACCATGTATTTCAACATACAATCAAAGAAAGGGTGTGAGATAATAAAGATAAAAGTTGAATAGAAAAAATAGGAGGTAAATGGATAGATAGGAGTAGTGGGAAAGAATAAAAATTAGTAGAACTGTTGGTAGATGAGAAATATGATGAAGGAGGATGTCATGAATAGGTAATGTATGTAGAGTCCCAATAATAAAAATGGATGGGATGAATTGTGGAAAGAAAAAAAAATGATGAATAAGAAACTTGAGAGAATGATCAGAGGTAAAAGGGATAAAGGGATGGGTGGGACAATTTTCCTTAAGGAAGATGTCTCCAACCTCAAAATATCTAGAAGAGATGTATTTATTGTAGTGCTAGAAAACACATTGTCCCATGTTAGTTAGCTCGTTATGAAAAGTTTTATTTCGTTATGACTAACAATGTAATGAAGTCCACTTTCAGTTTTTTCAACAGCTCTTTGCTAAAGTAAAAAAGGCATTTCACTTTCTTCATCTGATTGGAACAAATAAAATGCTCACATTGTTTGCAGTGTTGGAAAGCACACTGTCTCATGTCAGTTATTCTGTCATGAATAGTTTTTGTTTCGTACGCTCCAAAAATGTAATGAATTCCACCTTTAAATTTTAGAAGAACTATTTGGTGACGTAAATATGGAATTTCACTTTTTTCTCCTGATTGGAACAAATAAAATGGTCACATTGTTTGGTGTTGGAAAACACACTGTCCCATGTCAGTTAGTTCGTTATGAAAATATTTGTTTCATTAAGTTTGTTATTTTTTTATTCAAAATTTTAACATTTACATTGAATAGGAAGTTTATTCTAGTTGTAGGTTTCTGTATTTGATTTTTGGTTTTGAATATTGATTGCTAAAATGTAGTGTAGAGAACATACGATCTACATCAACCACGCATTAGGATGACAAGGAAAACCACTTCCTAATAGGCAAGTAAATGATGCACTTTGGATTGTGCCCCAATTGGCAAATAATTCACATCCTTTTCAAACCATTCAAGCTTAGCACACATAATCAGAATCATGTTAATTTGAAAGCTTTGTAAATGTCAAAAGTCCTTACAAAAGGAAGTAGAAATATGTTTTTTTCTATGTTATGTATTAACTATCCATAAATGTTTGAAACAACACTATAAATATATAGCATGGAAATGAGTGTGAGGAAATAGCTAATGACATAAAAATGCTATTGATATTGGATATAGTCATATAGACAATCTCTGAAAACTTTGCAAACATTTGAGACTCAAAATTTCACAAATGTTTGCTATAATAACTAAATAGTTTCTAAACACTATCAACTATGTCAACCATTTATGAACAGGTATTTTTTTGTATTCTCAGTATTAGAAAGGATTTGGTGCACTCTGATTGTCAAGGTAGAATTCACATCATACAACGTAGGCACCCTGTAATTTGCATATATCAGCCTGAATGATGATCTGACATGGTGGACCTCGAACCTGATAGTGTAGTTGAATTTGAACATGACCAACAACCATTCCTCCACATGAACCATGTGATTACTAATTCAAGATTCCCCCTTAAGGAATCTCGTAAATCTCATGCTCAGCTCATTTAGAAGATTGTGCTTGTAGATGAAAACTATTGGTTTAATGCATACCTTCCAGATGCATCCAGGTAGGAAAAGGTCTTGAATTTCTCAGTAAAGAGACATTGGCCAATTACATAAATTTACAATCTCTTTATAGATTTTAATATTCAACTTCCATGCTCATTTTTTTCCCACACACCAAAGATGCAGTTAAAGAAATGAGTATAATTATGATAGTTCGCATCACTACAGTTTGGCCCTTTTCTATCAATTTCCCTTAACATCTTTTCCCACAACTTGTACGAGAGACTCAATTCCTCTATCCAAGAAAGAATATTACATGGAAGATATGGGTGGTAGTTGGTCAACCAACTAGAGACCCATGCTTTTGAATTGTGCAACATCTTATATGCTTGCATCAAATAAATTATTAGCTTTCACTCTTAATGCTGACCAAAAAGCGGTTGCAAAGATACATAATAGTATTGAAGAAGGTGCATGTGCAGTATGCGCAATGGACAAATGGAAACACCCAAGTGGAACAGCATGTACTACAAATCCTGAAATGAAAAAGGAATCCACTACTATGAAAACATTGGACAATAAGTGACCAAAGTGAAAGAGATAGATAATGTTTTGACTTAAGAGATTCTACTTGTTCTTCGAAACTTGAGGAAGGAGCATGTGTAGTATGTGCAATGGGTAAATGGAAATACTCAAATGGAGCAGCAGGTAGTAAAATGCTTGAAATTAAATATAAAACAAATTTTTGAGAAGATACATCTACATTCTCTAATTACAAAGACACTCTCAATGATGACCAAAAAGTGGTTGCAAAGCTACATAATAGTATTGAAATGTCGTGCATGTGCAGTATGTACAAATAATGTGACAATATGGGACAGTGTGTTTTCTAACACTGAAAATAATGTGAGTATTTTGTTTTTGTGCAATGGACAAATGGCAAGGCACAAGTGGAGTAGCATGTACTACAAATCTTGAAACACTAGAAAAGAAGTGACCAAAGTGGAATAGATACAAAATGTTTTGACTAAAGAGAATCTACCTATTCTTCGGAACTTAAGGAAGGAGCATGTGCACTATGTGCAATGGGAAAATGGCAATGCACAACTGGAGCAGTAGGTTGTAAAATGCCTAAAATGAAATAGAAAACAAATCCTTAGTAGATACAAATGCATTCTTTACTTAGAAAGACACTCTCAATGCTGACCAAAAAGCACCTACAAAGCTACATAACAGTATTGAAATGTTGTACATGTGCAATATGTGCAGATAATGTGACAATATGGGATAGTGTATTTTCCAACACTACAAATAATGTGAGCATTTTTTTGTGCAATTGACAAATGGAAATGCAAAATTGGAGCAACATGTACTACAATTCCTGATGAAAAAGGAATCTGCAATGAAAACACTCTAAAAGAAGTGACCAAAGTGAAAGAGATAGATAATGTTTTGACTAAAGAGATTCTACCTGTTCTTCAAAACTTGAGGAAGGATCGTGTACAGTATGTGCAATGCACAAATGGAAATTGCACAACTAGAGCAATAGATACTAAAATTCCTGAAATGAAAGACAAAACAATTTTTTCAAAAGATACAACTGCATTCTCTAATTAGAAAGACACTCTCAATGCTGACCAAAAAGTGGTTGCAAAGCTACAGTATTGAAGAAGGTGTATGTGAACAACTTCTAGGAACAACTTTATGTAATGAAGACACAACTGCATTCTCTAATTAGAAAGACACTCTGAATGTTGACTTCATTACATTCTTGGACTATATGAAACATAAACTTTTCATGACGAAATGGTTGACAAGGGACACTATGTTTTCCAACATGGCAAATAATTTGAGCATTTTATTTGTTCCAATCAGATGAAAGTGAAATGACATTTGGACTATAGCAAAGAGTTTTTCAAAAAATTGAAAGTGGGCTTGGTTACATTCTTGGTCGTAACAAAACAAAACTTTTCATAATGAACTAACTGACATGGGATAGTGTTTTTCCCAACAGTGCAAACAATGTGAGCATTTTATTTGTTCCAATCAGATGAAGAATGTGAAATTCCATTTTCACTATAGAAAAGAGTTGTTCAAAACATTGAAAGTGGACTTCATTACATTCTTGGTCAGAACAAAACAAAAACTTTTCATAACAAACAAACTAACATGGGACAGTGTGTTTTCCAACACTACAAATAATGTGAGCATTTTTTTGCATAATGGACACATGGAAACGCACAAGTGGAGCAGCATGTACTAGAATGACTGAAATGAAAAAGGAATCTTCTATGAAAACACTTGAAAAGAAGCGAGCAAAGTGAAAGAGATATATCATAATATTTTGACTGAATAGATTCTTCTTACTCTTCACCGGTTGAGGAAGGACCGTGTGTAGTATGTGCAATGGGAAAAGGGCAATGCACAACTGGAGCAGTAGGTACTAGAATGCATGAAATCAAAACGGAATCTACTATACAAGCACTTGAAAAGAAGAAGTGAGCAAAAATAGAATGAGTTGAGTGGAGACATGAAATTCTGATGTCAAAATTGTAGATAACTTTTGTGAACACTTTTAGAAAAGATGACATGCTTACCTACAAACTGAGGTTCACTAACGTATGCTTTTGCACTCCTTAGTAACTCTTCAAGAAGTAGTAGAGTGAACGCATGTTAGCTGACATCAGATTGTCATTGTAGCCAAAATTTTATAAGGAAGCATGCTATTGCATAATGTCATACCAAAACAACTATTGGAACCATACCTTCCATTGTGGTTACACTCGCAAAAGATAGTAATTGACGAGGACTCCTTTCCCCATATTGGAATGTTGAAGTGAACAAAAAAGACCAAAAATGAAATAAAAAAGTTTATGACATGGTAGAAGCCGCTTAATAGAATAAGAAATCTGCAATACCATTCCTATTACAATATAGAAATTAAAATGGGTTTTCTCATAGTCACTCATATTAGATGTTGTATCCTCTTCCCCATCCATAGCAACTACACCTAAAGTCTCACATTGTATATTGGCATTCACATTAAAGCTATTGTTCGTGGGAAAGGGAAAGGAGTCACACATAGGAGTTCAGTCATCTGACTGTTGTACAACACCTTCGTACGGGGGGTTGCACATTGAGGATGATCCCTGCTTGCACTAAACCATGGACACATGTGAATGGTGTTAGTTCTAGCTACATCAGGATCATGAATGAATCCAAATGGAAATGTATTGGATTAATCCTATAGAAACCTCTCGATGCACTATGCATATGATTGTACTTGTTCTAGACACTGGGGCGGTGTACACATCACTTTCTTCAAGATTTCATTTGTGTCATTCCAAATACACATTTTTTGCAAATGTACATCATATACATGAGTGACTGAAGGAGCTTGTGTAGGGGTGAGAAGATTGAGATTATTTTCTTCGACGCCCCCTATGACAATGTCTCATTCAAATCTCTCTCTATCAATTGGCTGACCTCCCTCGTCTAAATGACCACACACAAGAAACTTGTGTTAGGCAATAGAAAATGCAAAACACAATTGTCTCCCATAAAGTAATGCACTTCAAATTGAAATTCACTTACCATGGACCACCTCTTCAATCGTAGATGATCTTTTAATCAATTCAGCAACCTTAAGGACATGTTTGCAAGTGTTCACTTGCAAACTCCAAGGGCACTCACAAACAAAAAGGTGCTCGCCAAATTTCTAAATGAGGTAGTGGTCGGACCTACTTTGACTTTTCACCCAATGCCATCCAAGATGTGTTTCATCCAGAACACAATCATCGTTTGGAATTTCCTTGGCCCACTCCAAACTAATATTGAATATTTGAAAACTTATAGTTTGTCAAAAAACCATAATGCTGCAACTTTTCCTTTTGCCTAAAGAATGGTTCCATTTTATACACAAGTGTGTAATACAAATATTCCATTTTCCTTGTGTAATTTTTTTGATGATCACACAAGTACTGAGTTTTGAGCATGCAATGGTATGACTCAATGGTTGCATTTGTATTCTGGTTGGCATGTGGGAATAGTCTACATTTTTTTTCCCACATGGATGCAAAAAAAAAGGAAATAGTTAAGTAAACCACAATGTATTAGAGGTAATGTCAAAGAATGTGAATGGTGTGAATCGAACGAGGTGATATAAATTGTCAACTCACCAATTCGACCATCTCCTTTGCAATAGGTCTTCTTGAAGTACTCTAAAAATTGGGGTTGATCTGCATTGAACTCCTCAAAGAAAGAGTTCAATAGCTGATTGATGTTGTCTTCGTTATCACCAATCACCATCATGATCATGCCAAGTCTGTGGAAGATTTACATTGCCCTTTCCTTGGCTGCGTAATTATATGTGTTCTTCATCCAAGCCCTTTTCACATGCCAAATGCATAGAAGCACACGACATCGAAAGACAACTATAATAGACAATACAAATGATATTGTTTAGTGCTCATCTGCATTACAAAGTGGCATTGAAAATAAATAGAAAATGAGAAAGGTACACAAATGAACAAAGAGATGCACATACTATATGGCCTGAATTTTTGCAGTCACATCATCAATCAAAAATGCATTGATTTTGTAGTCGAGTCTAGCTCTTCTTCCATGGAAATGCAATTCGCGTAGCCACGCAGAAATGTCCTCAATCTTGTTTCATGAGGATACTACCCATGCAATGGGCACACCACTCTGTTGCTCGTCGAAAATGAGCAAAGTATACAATGGAAACCGTAGACATAACAAGTCAACATGAGCATTGTCAGGTTTATAGCAAGTAAGATCATTGAAAAGATGAAGAACTATTTTTCAATGTTTCTAATGCCTCACCCCATATTTGTTAGTGTAAAACATGGAATCCGTCGAGATGACTAAATTGTGTGATTGGTGAACCATCATATCCAACATCCATGGAGTATGAACCCCGATAAAAAAAGGTGTATCGTTCCCATGGGGTTGTTGAACATAGAAGTTATCAAAGTCCTCTCCATTCCACATTATAATACTTGTAGAATCGAATCTGTGTTTTTGTGCGTGAATAGAACGTACCTTTCGCTTGCATTCATTACATCCTTTCTTGTAAGGAATTCATCTCTCTTCAACATCATGCCACAAAAGATAGGATCGTTGACGTGTCTATCCATTATTGCACTGACACTCATATCCATGAACAAAAGGCTTTCAATATAGATTTTGCATTCTGCAGATAGATTAGGGGAAAACATGGAACACCTATCTCCACTTGTATCACCAATTCCATGGAAAAACTCACCATTTTTATTGACGTGGAATATTTCTTTGTAGAGAAGATAGGAAACATTGGGTATGTCGTGCATAACCTTTACAATGAAGTGCCATTGGCAACCTCGCTTTTGTATAAACATTTTTTTTCTTCTATGGTGGAGGCTATTCTCTGTGGTCTTGAGAACTCTATGCACACCAATAGTTGTAAAGAAAGCATCATTTCATCATCTTGAAGCAAGAGAGAGTAAAATATAACTCAATGTGTAGTTCAACCTCCAAGCGAACATAAATATCGCAAGTAAATTAGCAACCCTGCATGTAAATATAACTAAGATTTCAAAGTATATGGGGTGTACAAACCTCTTTTGTCTAAGGAGACATGTGATATTCAGCCTTCCATTTGGGGTGACTTAACATGAGCAAAAAAAGCACATCTAGTAATTCATGAAATAAACAAGTGAAGGTTAAACCACACAATGAGTGGTTCAACCTGCAACTTTGTATGCAGCGTAGGAGTGTAATGTGCATAGTAGTATGTAATTACTTCTACACTTGCAACAACAGATGCATTATTTTAGGAAGAAACATTGGTTGTGGTGCATGTATGTGGTAATGGAGAGGAAAGGTTAGAGGGAAACCAAAACCTTTCATGACAACCTTGTATGTAAAAAAAGTGCATCCATTGCTGCTAGAAATACCAAAATGATAAGTTTTTTGCATATGTTGACAAAAAAATGAATCAATAATGGAGAGAATGAAGAAAGGAAGAAAGGTGTAAAATGTCATATCAACCATGATGTAAGCCAATGCAGGTTGGAAAACACAACGTGTAGTTGAACCTCCAAGCAGACATAAAGACTGCAAGTAAATTCACAACCCCGCATGTAAATATAACTAAGATTTCAAAGTATATGGGGTATACAAACCTCTTTTACCTGATGAGGCATGTTGTCATATTCAACCTTCCATTTGGCGTGACTTAACATGAGGATTGAAAGCACATCTAGCAGTTCATGAAATAAACAAGTGAAGGTTGAACCACACGATGAGTGGTTCAACCTGCAACTTTATATGTGGTGTAGGAGTGTAACATGCATAATAGTATGTAATTACTTCTACAATTGCAACAACAGATGTATTATTTTGGGAAGATACGTTCGTTGTGGTGCATGTGTATGTGTTAAAGGAGAGGAAGGTTAGAGGGCAACCAAAGCCTTTGATGACAACCTTGTATGTAAAAAAAGGTGCATTTATTGTTGTCAACAATGCCAAAATGATAACACGTTTGTTGCATTTGTTGACAAAAACATGAATTAGTAATAGAGAGAATGAGGAAAGGAAGAAAATCATAAAATATCTATTAGAACTATAATAGGTTGTTTACTTGATTAATTTAATCATATTAATTAATTAATTAAGTCACCTTTACTTTATTTCACTTAACCTAAACTTAGGAATCTTTATTTTTCATTATTAAATTAGTCATGTTGTCTCATTCATTATGATCTTGACACTTGTCACATGCTAATTTAATCCTCTTCCTAAGGTTCTCACCTTTAGGGTTTTGATCTCCTTTCTTAAGGATTGATCTCTTTGTAATTATTCACTTCTTCGATAATGCATTTTTGTAGAGCACCATTCTTGTGTCTCTTGATCTCCTCTGGTGACAGGTTATTTTATTGCGAGTGTTCATTGGGATTTATGAGGTTGGATTATCAACTTTTGCATAGTATTAGAGCTCCAGATCTATAAGCTTCTTGTTCCTTTTTTGTGAGATCTTTCCTTGAAGCAGATTTCCAATGCATCCAGGGTCAAATCAGACCTCTCCATTGAATCCAGAGCTACCGAAATAGTCAAAATTGACCTTTGTTTTGTCAAATTTGGCTTTCATTTCTCAAATCTGTGAGGGTTTGAAGAAAGGGCTTTTTTGCTAGATCTAGGGGTGCTTGATTTCTTAGGGCATTTTGAGCCCAAATGGACCTCACCATTGCGTCCGCAATAGCCAAAAACCCTAAGATCGACTATGAAATCATCGAAATCCGAGCAGTTGACCTTTGAGGCAAAAAAATTGTTGTATGGCCCTGTACGACCGCCTGCACGCACTCCGAGGTAAAATTTTTGATATATATATATATATATTCCTGCGAAAAAAAAAATTCAAAAAAATTATTAAAAAAATATATATTGAAAGCCCTTTAACTGGCAAGGCAGGTTTTTTAATTATAAAGTTTTTTTCAAAAAAAAGCGAACTTTTTGAAGTTCGTACACACAGGTTACCTACACATTGTAGGCCCTGCAAGTCAACCCCACTTGCCACCAACGATGGCTATTAAGATCACCAGCTAGTGGCTTAAAGCCACTGGTGGTGGCCTTAATACCACCGAACCGGTAGCATTAACTATGCTATCAACTTTTTTTTATTAATTTTTTTTTTAAAATTTAATTATTAATATCAATTTTTTTATTGTTTTTTTTTTAAACATTTTTTTTTCAAATAAGCCAAATTGTAAAAGTGCTTTGACGGCCATTTGGCCATCAATTTTAGGCTTGCAGTTTTGTTGTGACGGTCGTTTGACTGTCAAATTTAATGCCACAGATTGTGTTTTTAACCCTTTGACAGTTGTTTTCTTCTGGAGGTCATAACTTTTGCCCACGATGTCAAAATCGAGCAAATGAGATATCTTTGGAAAGATGATTTAGAGTACTTTCCAGTGGTGCAAGTATTTTTTGGATATTTTTCTCATGTCCCTGTTATTTCCAGTCAAAGTCATATCTTCTTTTCTAGAGTTGCCTTCAGTGTTTTCAGCATAACTTTTGCATGCGATGTCAAACATGGGAAAACGAGATATCGTCAAAAAGCTTGTTTCGAGCTCTTTGTAGTGTTGTAGGTAGTTTATAGATTTAATTTTTGGTTTTTTCAAGAAATATTTCTTCTCAGCTGTAGTTTGTTTTGGACCTTATGGGCTCACATTGCATGTTTTTATCATCTGTAAATGCACTAAAATAAAGTGCCTCAGCTTTGCATGTGTAGTATTGGGATTATTTCACATCACTTTGTGCCTTTTTGTACTTGCACAATGATATAAAGTTCCATGGGGGTTGATTTTTTCCTTTGTTTTTCCTTCATAGCTTTCTCATGCATGTGTGCCTTGGTTTGCACATCCTTTATATCTACTTGTACTTTCATGACTGCACCTTCAGATGCTCTTGGTTCCTCTTCATGCACTACTTTCAAGCATTTAGTTTCAATGTACCTGTCACACCTCTCCCTTGTCAGCATTATGGGGGGGTTTCTACTATTGGTGTTAATGCTTATTTGGTTTCACGTTGGAGTGAGCTATGTATACAGTATTTGTTCCTATGTCCTAGGTAGATGTAGCGGCTAGTTACCCATGCATTTCGGTGAGATGGAGCACTTACCATATGGACACTCTTGTATTCCTATTTTCAGCATTTCAACAGTCATTCTACGACAGTGTTTGCAGCTTCTTCATGCTTTAGTGGAGTTTTCCATGTTCATCCTTTGTTCCTATCTTTTGGGACAATTTCTTCTTGATTGGAGGCTTCTTAGACCTTCACTTGTATTTCTCTCTTTTGGAGAAGAGTTTTTCCCATGAGGTTTTCTCTTTTTCTCCTGTTGTGAGAGATCTTTTAGATTTGTACATGGGTGGCTCATCAGGCCTAGTTGTTGGAACCCATCTTTGCTTTCATTCATTTTGTCCTTAATTTTTTAGCTTCTCCCTAAGTTCATCTTAAGGGGGTGTGTTAGAGTAATAGGTTGTTTACTTGATTAATTTAATCATATTGATTAATTAATTAAGTCACCTTTACTTTATTTCACTTAAGCTAAACTTAGGAATCTTTATTTTGCATTATTAAATTAGTCATGTTGTCTCGTTCATTATGGTCTTGACACTTTTCACATGATAATTTAATCCTCTTCCTAGGGTTCTCACCTTTAGGGTTTTGATCTCCTTTCTTAAGGATTGATCTCTTTGTAATTATTCACTTCTCGGGTAATGCATTTTTGTTTCACATTTGTAGAGCACCATTCTTGTGTCTCTTGATCTCCTTTGGTGACAAGTTATTTTCTTGCAGGTGTTCATTGGGATTTGTGAGGTTGGATTATCAACTTCTACAATATCATATCAACCATGATGTAAGCTAATGGAGGTTGGAAAACACATCATGTAGTTGAACCTCCAAATAGACATAAAGATTGCCAGTAAATTCGCAACCCTGCATGTAAATATAACTGAGATTTCAAAGTATATGGGGTGTACAAACCTCTTCTACCTGAGGAGGCATGTTGTGATATTCAACCTTCCATTTGGGGTGACTTAAAATGAGTAGCAAAAGCACATCTAGCAATTCATGAAATAAACAAGTGAAGGTTGAACCAGACAATGAGTGGTTCAACCTGCAACTTTGTATGTGGCATACGAGTGTAACATGCATAACAGTGTGTAATTACTTCTACAGTTGCAACAATAGATGTATTATTTTGGGAGGATATGTTGGTTGTGGTGTGTGTATGTGTTAATGGAGAGGAAAGGTTAGAGGGAAATGAAAACCTTTAATGACAACCTTGTATGTAAAAAAATTTCATTGATTGCTGCCAACAACACCAAAGTTATAACACATTTGTTGCATCTGTTGAAAAAATAATGAATCGGTAATGGAGAGAATGACGAAAGGAAGAAAGGTTTAAAATATCCTATCAACCGTGATGTAAGCCAATGTAGGTTGGTAAACACAACATTTAGTTGAAACTCCAAGTGGACATAAAGACCACAAGTAAATTTGTAACCACACATGTAAATATAACTAAGATTTTAGAGTATATGGGGTGTACAAACATCTTTTACCTGAGCAGGCATGTTGTGATATTTAGCCTTTCGTTTGGCATGACTTAACATGAGGAGCAAAAGCACATCTAGAAATTCATGAAATAAGCAAGTGAAGGTTGAACCACACGATGAGTTGTTCAACTTGCAACTTTGTATATGGCGTATGAGTGTAACGTGCATAACGCTATGTAATTACTTCTATAGTTGCAACAACAAATGTATTACTTTTGGGAAGATACGTTGGTTGTGGTGTGTGTGTACGTGTTGATGGAGAGGAAAGGTTAGAGCCTGGCAACCAAAACCTTTTATGACAACCTTGTATGTAAATAAATGTGCATCCACAGTTGCCAACAACGAGAAAAGAATAACACATTTTTTGCATTTGTTGACAAAATAATGAATCGGTAATGGAGTCAATCAAGAAAGGCATAAATGTGTAAATTTTCCTATCAACCATGATGCCAGCCAATGCAGGTTGGAAAACACAATGTCTAGTTGAACCTCCAAGCGGACATAAAGACCACAAGTAAAATCGCAACCTCACATGAAAAAAAACTAATACCTCATAGTATATGAGGTGTACAAACCTATTTCACCTGAGCAGGAATGTTTTGATATCAAGCCTTCCATTTGGGGTGACTTAACATGACCCGTAAAAGTGTATATGACAATTCATTAACTAAAAAAGTGCAGGTTGAACAACATGATGAGAAGTCTAACCTACAACTTTATATGTAGCCTATAAGTGTAACATGAATAATAATATGTAATTAAGTAGAAGTTTTTATGGCTGCTAGCAATGTCAAAAGAAAAGAAAATGTTCTTTGCATCTACTGATAAAATAATGAATCGGTAAAGGAGTGAATGAATGTAGGCTAAAACATGTTTTTATTGTGCATTTATTTGTGAAACATATGAAAAAATTTAAAAGTAATTTTAACTGTAAACCACAATTGCAATAAATTGTGAAGCTGCTCACTCACATTAAAAACCATAGTGAATGAGATAGATACTGTGTTGACTTAAGAGATTCTTTACACTCTTAATAAATTGACAAAGAAGCATGTGTAGTATGTGCAAAGGAAAAGAGACAATGCAAATCTGGAGGCAACAGGTTATATAATTTATGAAATCAAAAAGGAATCTACTCAAAAAACACTTGAAAACAAGGAGATCAAACTTAATGAGATAGATATTGTTTTAACCGAAGAGATTATTCCCACTCTTGACAAGTTGAGGAAGGAGCATGTGCAGTATGTGGAATGGTAAAATCACAATGCAGAAGTGGATAAACTCGAAAGGTTTTGTATTGCATATGAATTTGTCTTAGCAGAGAAGGTGGAAGATGATGTTATAACTAGATTTGAACTAGTGAAGTCAAACATTTGCGAACATAAAATTAAACATGAGCAGAAAAATCACATCAAGCACCAAAGCAAAAATTTCTCCCTTCAGCTTACAACAAGCACAAATATATAAAATACAACCCACAATGTTTTCCAACCTACCTATAGTTTATTGATTTGAGGAAGTTGAAACACAAATTGTAGTCTACTTGAGACTTGTTATATATTTTGAAGATGTTCCTTTCATTACATTCATATTGTGTAAACAACAAAAGGTTTTCATTACAATCATATTGCCTATATAATCAGGGGTTGGAAAACATAGGGAGTTACGAAACTTGCAACCAACATAGTGTTGTAAAATCCTCTATCTATAAGAACCCAATTGGTTGGTGACCCCTCAACTAAATATGGTTAGTTTTATGTATCCCCCTACTAAAAATCCTCCCCAAATTCTCCACCCTTCATCTTTGTACAAGCTCAACAAACTAACTCACAATCCACTATGTTTTCCTACCTGCTTGTATTTTAATGATATGAGGAAATCTAAATGCAATTCATACTATAAGTAATAGTTTTGGTAAATGCTCAAGGTGCGTTTTCTTGTACATTGGTACTATAAGGTTTTCATTACAATCATTTTGTTTATTTATATTTCAAGGTTGGAAAACATTGGGTGTCAACGAACCTGAGATCTTAATGCTTCAGGAGACAACGAGTACTAGAATGTATGAAATGAATAAGGAAACATCAGTAAAAACACTTGAAAAGAAGCAGACCAAAGTGTATGAGATAAATAATGTATTGATTGAAGAGATTCATCCTGCTCTTGAGAAGTTGAGGAAGGAGCATGTGAAGTATGTGTAATGGGAAAATGAAAATGCAAAATTGGAGGTAATAGGTACTAGAATGTATGAAATGACAAAGGAATCTATTGTAGAAATACTTGAAAAGAAGCATAACAAAGTGAATGAGACAGATAGTGTATTGATTGAAGAGACTCAGTGATGTTGAGAAGTTGAGGAAGGTGTGTGTGCAGTATCTTCAATGGGCATATGGCAATGCAAAACTTGAGCAACAGGTAGTAGAAAGTATGTAATGAAAAAGGATTTTTCTCTAAAAACACTTGAAAAGAAGCAAATCAAAGTGAATAAGATAGATAATGTATTGATTGACGAGATTGTTCTTGCACTTAACAACTTGATGAAGGAGCATTGTGTAGTACGTGCAATGGGAAAATGCAAATGCAAAAGTGGATAAAGTCAAGAACTTTTGTATTCCATATGAATTTATGGGTGGTCCCACAAAATACTAGTTTACAATTTTTGGCCAAACTAGACAATGAAATATTTTTTTCAACTAAATCTTTAATTTCAAGCACCTATAGCGGCTAAACCGTGAGGAATTTGAAGATGATGCAAACTAGTGATTTGTGACATTTTTTCTATAGATTCTAAATATATTTCAGGTTCACCCTTTAGCATACAACAAGCACAAATATATAAAATACAACCCACAGTGTTTTCCAACCTTCCTATAGTTTATTGATTTGAGGAAGTTGAAATGCAATTTTTAGTCTATTTGAGACTTGTTATATATTTTGAAGATGTTCCTTTCATTACATTTGTATTGTGTAAACAACAAAAGGTTTTCATTACAATCATATTGTCTATATAATCAGAGGTTGGAAAACACAGGGCATTACTAAACCTGCAACCCACATAGTGTTGTAAAACCCTCTATATATAAGAACCTAATTGGTTGGTCACCCCTCAGCTAAATATGGTTAGTTTTATGTATCCCCTAACTACAACTCCTCCCCAAATTCTCCACCCTTCATCTTTGTACAAGCTCAACAAACTAACTCACAATCCACTGTGCTTTCCTACCTACCTATATTTTAATAATATGAGAAAATCCAAACGCAATTCATACTATAAGTAATAGTTTGGGTAAATGCTCAAGGTGCCTTTTCTTACATTGGTACTATAAGGTTTTCGTTACAATCATTTTTTTTATTTATATTTCAAGGTTGGAAAACACTGGGTGTCAACGAACATAGGATCTTCTTAATGCTTCACATTTTGTCTGTAGATTCTAAATATATTTCAAAAACTAGTTTTTCCAGTAAACAACATTTTTAAGGAGTGACGCTCACCGTATAACGCATAATTTTTTTCCATGAAGGATAAAATTCTATTTTTTTCGAATTAGATTTGTAACTATAATATCTAGTGGTTCCAATTGGTTTGATAGTGTTTTATTGAATATTTTTTCCTTAATCAAGTTTCAAAGTCAAACCAATTACAATTCAAACATAGGCGGACTATATAATGCGTAACTTTTTTTCTATGTATCAAAATTCAATTTTTTTTTGTTGGATCAAGGACTTCAATATCTGGTGCACTCATATTTTTCAATTTTATTTTTTTATAATCTGCTATTTTTCCACATGTGTAGAATAGAGAGCTTGATTTTCGGTGAAAGCCCTATGTTTCATAAAACTAAAAAACAAATACATAATAAAACCAAAACATATTAAAATTATATTCGTTGGATATCTTGTTTTGAGGACTACCATCATCCAATTGGGTCTATGAAGTCTCCTCCATTTTCATCCTTAATTCGAGCTTCAAAGCGCAAAATTCTAAACTTTTTTGGTGTCAAAGGGTGAGAAGGTGGGAAAAGGGGGATTCGGGCGAACTAGGGTTCATTCGAACCCCCTTTCAAAAAATGTTTTCTTTGTTTTTTTTGGCAGGAATGGTGGGACCTTGCATTTAATTGGTTTGCTTGAACCAGGGTTCATGTGAACCCTCTTTTGGTTCATTCGAACCCCAAAAACCATTTATTTTTGCATGGAGTCATTTTTTGTAACTTTTCCTTCCTCACTCGAATTGTGAACCACTTTTGTGGGTTTACCCCTATGCAAGCAAAAAATTGAGAGATGATGTTATAAGTGGAGTTGAACAAATGAAGTCAAAGATTCTTCAACTTAAGAATTCCATGGAATAAATACAATTAGAAATAGATGATAATGAAAAGGAAAAATCGGATCTTAGAGAAGTAAAAGAGAATCAGTTGGCTAGAGACATGAAAGCCCTATGTGAAAAGGTAGAAAGTTTTTGTAAATAACTTATCAAACAGAAAACATCTACATTCTCTAATTAGAAAGACACTCTCAAAGCTGAGCACAAAGTAGCTGCAAAGCTAAACAAGAGTATTGAATACATTCAAAAATCTATCCAAGAAATGGATGGTGTTGTCTTAAGGGTTGATGAGGGATCAATAGCTCCAAAGCTTAAATAAAAGAAATGAAATAGAAGGTAGAAGCTCATGAAAAGGAATACCAAGGGGTGATAATAAGTAACATTAGTAGGGATGAGGAAAAATGTGTGACTGGTCAACTTGTAGATGCAAAAGCAATAGTTGGAATTGTTGAAACTGAAGTAAAACAACATAAACGCTACAATTAACCACTTATAAAAGAAATTAAAAGATTAAAAGAAAAAATTATCATCAAAATAAAAGGAGTTTAATTAATGGTGTTGACACACAACTATAATATAAAAGACATGAAGTTGAAAAAATAAACACAATAATAGAATGTGTGATTTTCAAGACATTCATATTATTTTGTAACATTCCATGTTGCAAAACCATACGTGTTAAGAAGCAAGCAACCCACCATGAGACAACCCTTTACATTTAAACAAGGAGATTCAAATAACTGAAAACCCACATTGTGTTTTCCAAATTACAAATATTTTTTGCACTTTTTTTTTCAATCATGCAAAATTTAAACACAACATTGGAAAGTGTGATTTTGAAGACACTCATACTATTTTGTAAAATTCCATGTTGAAAAACCGTATGTGTTAAGAAGCAAGCAACCCATTGTGAGACAACCCTTTACATTTAATCAAAGAGATTCCAATAACTAAAAACCCACATTGTGTTTTGCAAATTATAATTATTTTGTGCACCTTTTGTTTCAATCATGTGAAACTTAAACACAACAATGGAAGGTGTGATTTTCAGGACCTTCATACTATTTTGTAAAATTTCATGTTGTAAAACAGTATGTGTTAAGAAGTAAGCAACCCACAATGAGACAACCCCTTACATTTAAACAAGGAGATTCAAATAACTGAAAAACTCACATTGTGTTTTCCAAAATACAATTATTTTGTGCATTTTTTTTTCAATCATGCCAAATTTAAACACAACAATGGAAGGTGTGATTTTCAAGACATTCATCATGTTTTGTAAAATTCCATGTTGCAAACCCCTAGGTGTCAAGAAGTAAGCAACCAACTGTGAGACAACCCCTTACATTTAAACAAGGAGATTCAACTAACTGAAAACCCACATTGTGTTTTCCAAATTACAATTATTTTGTGAACTTTTTTTTTCAATCATGTGAAATTTAAACACAACAATGGAAAGTGTGATTTTGAAGACAATCATACTATTTTATAACATTCCATGTTGCAAAACCGTACGTGTTAAGAAGCAAGCAACCCACAGTGAGACAACCCCTTACATTTAATGTTCAAGGAGATTCAAATAATTGAAAACCCACATTGTGTTTTCCAAAATATAATTATTTTGTGCACTTTTTTTTTTAATCATGCAAAATTTAAACACAACAATGGACGGTGTGATTTTCAAGGAATTCATACTGTTTTGTAAAATTTCATGTTGCAAAACCCTAGGTGTTAAGAAGCAAGCAACCAACTATGAGACAACCCCTTACATTTAAGCAAGGAGATTCAACTAACTGAAAATCCACATTGTGTTTTCCAAATTACAATTATTTTGTGCACTTTCTTTTTTAATCATGCCAAATTTAAACACAACAATGGAAGGTGTGATTTTGAAGACATTTGAATACTATTTTGTAACATTCCATGTTGCAAAATCGTACGTGTTAAGAAGCAAGAAACCCACTGTGAGGCAACCCCTTACATTTAAACAAGGAGATTCAAATAACTGAAAACCCACGTTGTGTTTTTCAAAATACAATTATTTTGTGCACTTTTTTTTTAATCATGCCAAATTTAAACACAACAATGAAAGGTATGATTTTCAAGACATTCATATTGCTTTGTAAAACTCCATGTTGCAAAACCCTAGGTGATAAGAAGCAAGCAATCCACTATGAGACAACCCTTTACATTTATACAAGGAGATTCAAATAACTGAAAACCCACATTGTGTTTTTCAAAATACAATTATTTTGTGCACTTTTTTTTTCAATCATGTGACATTTAAACACAACAATGTAAGGTGCAATTTTGAAGACATTCATACTGTTTTGTAACATTCCATGTTGCAAAACTGTACGTGTTAAGAAGCAAGCAACCCACAGTGAGACAACCCTTTACATTTAAACAAGGAGATTCAAATAACTGAAATGCACATTGTGTTTCCTAAATTACAATTATTTTGTGCACTTTTTTTTTCAATCATGCAAAATTTAAATACATTTTTAACTCAAATTAAAAGTCCTTATAAATTTTGAAGGGGTGTTTCAATACATTCACACTGTCTAAATTACAAAAGCTTTTCAAGACATTCATTTTATTTTGTAAAAATTCATGTTGGAAAACGCTAGGTGTTAAGAAACAAGCAACCTATGTAGTGTTGTAAATCCCTTTACAATCCAATTGGTTAGCACCCCTCACCTCGATTTGATCGGTTTTCTCCTCCAACTCCTCCATGTGCACTCCAAACTTCAACTTTCAACATGCAGATTGCAAAAGCACCTCGATTTGGTCATTTTTCTCCTCCACGTGCACTCCAACCTTCAACTTTCAACATGCAGACTAGAAATGCAAAGTGTTTTAACCCTTCTTTCTCCAAACCAAAAACGCACATGTCAATTCGCCTCCAATTTTCTCGTGCCAGAAAAAAGCTCTAAAAACGACACTTCTGCCACAAGCAACGAGACCCAGTTTTATCGGCCGACAGGAGGCGGGAAAATCGACTTGACAGCACCATTAACTCCTACCTACCGTCTCCCTAACGTTTGGTCCCAACTACCGGTTTTGTCACTTTATCCCCCGTCTGGTGGGCCCCACACTACGTCATCTCATCATGTTATGTATGTTTTTATGTGTTTTTGTATTTACATAGGTGTGTTTTGGCTACACTTTAGTCGTCTCCCTGAACCACAAGAATCATTAAATCAGAATTCTAATTGTGAGTCAATATAAAGCTTAGAGCTCTTCACAAGATTTAAAAAATCAAATATTATCTACTAACAAAGTAAATCTACACACTCTTTTTTGTTTTTTAAATAGTCTCCAAATCTAAAGTTTGTCTATTCAAAATTTGAGGCGGCACCCGTGGAATGCGTGATTAGGAAGGACATTTCGTACAATGGATGTGCGTGTAAGCGAAGTGGCTTCTTCTTTATGGTAGACGCGATTGGGATTTGGTGCCTAACTCCCACTTTCCAAACTCACGATCCATGATTTTGCAGGATTTGTTACTGTGTGAAAAGACATATAGGTACTGTGGAAGTAATTGAAATCTAAAATACCTGTCCAGTTCCCAGTTTCCTGCTGATAAAAGTTAAACGTCATCCTGGAAAGCGTGGGATTCAAGTCCCACCGAAGTTTCCAAAAAGTTTAAACACATGATAAGTGTGAAAAGTTTTTCAGGTCTTCCGACCACCGACTCCATTAAAATTATAATTACTTCCAGTCATGCATGCCTTGTTTACTTTCTACATTTCACTTTATCATGCCCGTTGAGCAATCAAATGCCTTTTTCATCCATACAACCCCATTAAACAGCCGTGTACAACATGCCCACCTATGGATAATAGAGATTTTAGCCCTTTTTTGATAAAAGTTGAGGTTCCCTGTACTGAAACCGTGCAGACATTTAATATTAATACAATCTAAAATCGGCTCCAGAGGCATTGCAGTGGCACTGTTTATGCAGGGTATAATTTGCACCGGGCATAGATGCATGGGCATGGATGCGGCTGCCTCGTTTCTTTCGCCCACTGTATTTTACGTGCAACCTCTGTCCTTCCTCGTTTCTTTCGCCCACCATATTTCACGTGCATTTCTGTCCTTCGTAAATTCTGCACATTCTGCCTGCCACATGGTAACTGCGCCCATTTTTATTCCCTTTACTCTCTGCCTTACGTTTTTTTTTTATCCTCTTTAAATTTCATTTTTAACATTATTGTTTTTATATTAAATTTGATTCATTAATAATTGAAAATTTAGTTAATGTTAATTTTTTTTATAATAGTTGTTTTATTTAAATAATTATTTTTTAATAATGTTTAAATTTTATTTTGTAAATAAAAAATAAAGAAAAATTAATATAGAATGTATAAATATTTTAAGCATTTTATTTATTATATATAATACATAAATTTTAATCTTTTAAATTATTTTATTTTATTTAAAGAATATTTTTATTTATTTAATCCTAACCCTAACCCTAACCCTAATAATAACCTTAATTGAACCCTACATCTTACTATAATTGGACCCTAAACTTAACACTAATTGAAATTTAACCCTAACCCTAATCGTATTTGTACCCTGGCCCTAATTTAACCCTTACCTTATTAAAACCCTAACCCTAACAATAATGTTAATTTAATCCTATAGCTAATCCTAATTGAACCCTCACTATAACTAAATCTTAATCTTAACCCTAACCCTAATGCTAATTTAATGCTAATAGAATCATAGGCCTAATTAAGTTCCCATTATATAATTTTTATAACATGAAAAATAAACTCCATACATAACCCTATCCTTTATCAATTTTATTATATGTAACCCTAATCAAAACCTAACACTAATTGAACCTTAATTAAAACCTAACCCTAATCCTAAGTGAACCCTATTCCTAACCCGAAATGAAACCTTTAACCTTAACCAACATTTGTGTTAGGGTTAGAATCAACATTTGTAAGTATATTTAATTATAAGTATATTTATTTATCATTAAATTCAAAATTCACAGTAATATTTAAATTAAGTATATCGAATTTAAAAACTATATTTTAATAAGTATAATAACTAGTATAACTAATATATATATATAAATATAAGTTATTAAATAATAAGTATACTAACTATTAATATACTATATATAAAATTAGAAATAGGGTTAGGGTTGGAGTTAGCAGTATAAGATGGGTTAGGCTTAGAAATAGGGTGAGGGTAAGGATTAGGGTTATATTTAATGTTAGAGATTAGGGTTGGGGTTAAAATTAGGGATAGGGATAGGGTTAGGGTTAGGGTTAGGGTTAGGATTAGGATTAGGGTTGAAATTATGAATAAGTTTAGGGTTACAATTAGGGACAAGAATAGGGTTAGGGTTAGAGATAAAATTAGGATTAGGGTTAGGATAGTGTTAGTAGTAAGATTAGGGTTAGGGTTAGAAATAAAATTAAGATTAGGGTTATTAGAGTTAGTAGTAAGATTAGGGTTAGGGTTAGGGTTAAGGTTATAATTAGAGTTAGAATTAGGGTTAGGGTTGTAATTAGAATTAGTGTTAGTTATAGAATTAGGGTTACATATAAAAAATTGATAAAGGACAGGGTTATGTATGGAGTTTATTTTTCATGTTATAAAAATTATATAATGGGAACTTAATTACGACTATGATTCTATTAGCATTAAATTAGCATTAGGGTTAGGGTTAAGATTAAGATTTAGTTATAGTGAGGGTTCAATTAGGATTAGCTATAGGATTAAATTAACATTATTGTTAGGGTTAGGGTTTTAATAAGGTAAGGGTTAAATTAGGGCCAAGGACAAATACAATTAGGGTTAGGGTTAAATTTCAATTAGTGTTAAGTTTAGGGTCCAATTATAGTAAGATGTAGGGTTCAATTAAGGTTATTATTAGGGTTAGGGTTAGGATTAAATAAATAAAAATATTCTTTAAATAAAATAAAATAATTTAAAAGATTAAAATTTATGTATTATATATAATAAATAAAATGCTTAAAATATTTGTACATTCTATATATTAATTTTTCTTTATTTTTTATATACAAAATAAAATTTAAACATTATTAAAAAATAATTATTTAAATAAAACAACTATTATAAAAAAAATTAACATTAACTAAATCTTCAATTATTAATGAATCAAATTTAATATAAAAACAATAATGTTAAAAATGAAATTTAAAGAGGATAAAAAAAAAACGTAAGGCAGGAAACAAGAGAGTAAAGGGAATAAAAATGGGCGCAAAATGTGCAGAATTTACGAAGGACCTCTGTCCTTCCTCGTTTCTTTCGCCCACCATATTTCACGTGCAACTCTGTCCTTCGTAAATTCTGCACATTCTGCCTGCCATCCGTATTTAATGGTAACTGCGCCCATTTTTATTCCCTTTACTCTCTTGTTTCCTCCCTTACGTTTTTTTTTTATCCTCTTTAAATTTCATTTTTAACATTATTGTTTTTATATTAAATTTGATTCATTAATAATTGAAAATTTAGTTAATGTTAATTTTTTTTATAATAGTTGTTTTATTTAAATAATTATTTTTTAATAATGTTTAAATTTTATTTTGTAAATAAAAAATAAAGAAAAATTAATATATAATGTATAAATATTTTTAAGCATTTTATTTATTATATATAATACATAAATTTTTAATCTTTTAAATTATTTTATTTTATTTAAAGAATATTTTGTTTATTTAATCCCCTAACCTCATCTAATAATAACATGAGTGAAACCTACATCTTACTATAATTGGACTAAACTTAACACTAATTGAGTTAACCTAACTAATTATATTTGTACCACAGCTGTTCCCTTACCCATAATAAAACCTAACCTGCTTTAATAATGTTAATTTAATCTATAAGCTAATCTAGAACGAACCCTCACTATAACTAATCTTAATCTTAGCCTAACCTAATGTAATTGCTAATAGGCTAATTAAGTTCCCATTATGTAATTTTAACATGAAAAATAAACTCATACATAACCTATCATATCAATTTTTATTATATGTAACCCTAGTAAGAAACTTTCTAACACTAATTGAATATGGTAAAGCCTAGCCTAATCAAAGTGAACCTATTACACAACTTAGAAATGAAACCTTTAACCTTAACCAACATTTGTGTTGGGGTTAGAATCAACATTGTGAAGTATATTTTAATTATAAGTATATTTATTTATCATTAAATTCAAAATTCACAGTAATATTTAAATTAAGTATATCGAATTTAAAAACTATATTTTAATAAGTATAATAACTAGTATAACTAATATATATATATAAATATAAGTTATTAAATAATAAGTATACTAACTATTAATATACTATATATAAAATTAGAAATAGGGTTAGGGTTGGAGTTAGCATGTATAAGATGGGTTAGGCTTAGAAATAGGGTGAGGGTAAGGATTAGGGTTATATTTAATGTTAGAGATTAGGGTTGGGGTTAAAATTAGGGATAGGGATAGGGTTAGGGTTAGGGTTAGGGTTAGGGTTAGGGTTAGGATTAGGATTAGTGTTGAAATTATGAATAAGTTTAGGGTTACAATTAGGGACAAGAATAGGGTTAGGGTTAGAGATAAAATTAGGATTAGGGTTAGGATAGTGTTAATAGTAAGATTAGGGTTAGGGTTAGAAATAAAATTAAGATTAGGGTTAGATTAGAGTTAGTAGTAAGATTAGGGTTAGGGTTAGGGTTATAATTAGAGTTAGAATTAGGGTTAGGGTTGTAATTAGAATTAGTGTTAGTTATAGAATTAGGGTTACATATAAAAAAATTGATAAAGGACAGGGTTATGTATGGAGTTTATTTTTCATGTTATAAAAATTATATAATGGGAACTTAATTACGACTATGATTCTATTAGCATTAAATTAGCATTAGGGTTAGGGTTAAGATTAATATTTAGTTATAGTGAGGGTTCAATTAGGATTAGCTATAGGATTAAATTAACATTATTGTTAGGGTTAGGGTTTTAATAAGGTAAGGGTTAAATTAGGGCCAGGGGACAAATACAATTAGGGTTAGGGTTAAATTTCAATTAGTGTTAATTTTAGGGTCCAATTATAGTAAGATGTAGGGTTCAATTAAGGTTATTATTAGGGTTAGGGTTAGGATTAAATAAATAAAAATATTCTTTAAATAAAATAAAATAATTTAAAAGATTAAAATTTATGTATTATATATAATAAATAAAATGCTTAAAATATTTGTACATTCTATATTAATTTTTCTCTAACTTTTATATACAAAATAAAATTTAAACATTATTAAAAAATAATTATTTAAATAAAACAACTATTATAAAAAAAAATTAGTTAATCTTCAATTATTAGTGAATCAAATTTAATATAAAAACAATAATGTTAAAAATGAAATTTAAAGAGGATAAAAAAAAACGTAAGGCAGGAAACAAGAGAGTAAAGGGAATAAAAATGGGCGCAGTTACCATTAAATACGGATGGCAGGCAGAATGTGCAGAATTTACGAAGGACAGAGTTGCACGTGAAATATGGTGGGCGAAAGAAACGAGGAAGGACAGAGGTTGCACGTAAAATACGGTGGGCGAAAGAAACGAGGCAGCCGCATCCATGCCCATGCATCTACGCCCGGTGCAAATTATACCCTGCATAGACAGTGCCCATTGCAGTGATGTTCTTAACTGTTAAGAAAGTTCTGCAGTGATTGTACGTTCTTGTCTACTCGACTGTTCATCTGTAGCTTTTGTCTGTACGGGTTTATTCGTTTATGAACCATCACTAACTAGGTACTTGGTTCTCCACAGAGTTCACATTAACAATGGTGTCTCTGACAGTATGAACGGGCCATCTAAGTAGAAGGCTTTAAAGTAAGTACCAACTTTCATGGCCATGTAAAAGATGTGGTTGGTTAAGAATTATGAAAACCATTCAAGCTATTATGTAGCCAATTTTCTATGCATTTGAAGGCACCACTTTTGATACCCATATTCATGGTTTGTGAGAGGGACTCACTAGATGGTTTGATAATGAATACAGCACATGATTTTGCTGTGAAGCTACTTTATGGTGGACTGACTAGAGGGACAGAATTAATATCAAATAAAAATTATAATATACTTTTTAATTTTAATATAGAAGTGTATTTCATCAATAAAAAAGAATATGGAGAATCAAAAAGTTTGGAATCTTGGGGGAATGAGTATTAGAAGAATAAGCGTAAATATATTTTGCTAACTAAAACAATTTCAATTAAACATCACTATCAATTTGTTGACATCTATTTGTACAATCGCACATTTAGATCAATTTAAA
>VDFB02263808.1:47456-80236 GCA_007258455.2 Sequoia sempervirens
CATGCTAATCATAGGGCCATAATCACCTTGAAAATTACAACATATCGTTGTATAAGCACATGGGATTCACCAAATTTTGAATATACCATTTAAAAATCCCAAGGAATTCGCCAAATATGGATTGATATAAATACAATTGAAACTGTCATTTATTCTTACACATTTTGTTCAATTCTTGATTTGAAAGTTGGACTTGGAACCTTGAAGTTGATCGTAGGCAAGTTACAAACTTACAAGTTTACAACGCAGGCATTCCTGCATTAACAAATTGTAAGTCAATGAAAACCTAAACTTAAAGGTGAGTGATCATTTATTCATGGTGTTAGAAGATTTCTTTATCTCTTTTCCATTCTTGCTTCAATCTTAAAGATGATATTGAGTAGGGAATGGGATCTATATTTTTTGTCCTTCTTAAACAAGAAGACATTTTTTCTAGCTTTTATTCGAAGTGAGATCAATATGTCGAGCAATAAGGGTAAGACTCCTCAGGGTGGTGAAGGGATTGGGAGGTCATCAAAATGCCCAAAACATATAGGTACCATACAATCTTACTTTGGAATTAGCAATGCTTTTGATCCATCAGATCAAGATGGAGCTACATCATCAACTCTTCCACCAAATATTAATGAAGAATGCATTCACAATACCTCACTACAACCAGAAGGTCAAGGTGAGATTGGCATTGAGTTAAATGAGTCAAATGAGGATGGCAATACCATAGAAGATGTTCTAAGGGTTACCTTGGTTAGCTAGAATGAGATAATTGACTTGGATCAGGATGGTGTTGGTAGCAAGAAAAGAAAAGGCAAATAAAAAATGGCGCACGAGTGGGAAATGACAAGGAATTTTCAACTTGGTTGGTTGTCAAAGTACCCATTCATTGTACCACTGGGGAAAGTAAACAAAGTTGAAACTGCAACAAAATGCATGTGTACAATTTGTAGTTGGAAATGTAAAAGAGACAAGAAGTTGCAACTAAAGCTTGACACTATAGAAAAGCATATTGGTAAAGTTTATGAAAAAAAAATCATAGATGGAAAGGAGCAATCAATTGTACGATGGAAATTAAAGGAAGAATGTCTTCATGTTAGGTATGCTGCGAAATATGAAGAGCATAAGCAAAGAATGTTGAAGCTTGCTACATGTCAAGGTACAATTGAGGCTCATTTTGGAAAAGCAATGGAAGGAGCACATCTGTCAAAAACTATTCAGATGAGTGTTGTTTTTCATATTTTGTCTAGAGGGTGTACTATGACAGACTACCCAGAATATTTTAGTTTATTATCTTTTTTGGGTGTTCCTCACTTTCCTAGCTCACATTGGTCAGTAAACACTGGATGGGAATGGGAAAACTGTCTTGTTGTAGTGGAAAAGTAAGATTTAAAGAAGAAAGTAAGAGAGTCAAACTTCATTGCATTATCTTTAAATGAAGGTACTACGGTAGACAATACTTCTTGGGTCTGTATGCATGTGTATACTATAAAACATGTCCGCCAAGCTCATCTTCTCTATGTTCATAAAATGAAGGACACTTCAACATCACAAAATCTATATGAACTAGTCAATAAATATTTGAATGGAATTGTAGGTATGGATGAGTTGACAATTGCCAAAAAGTTGGTGTGTGTAGGAGTTGATGGAGTTGCAGAGATGCAAGGTCAAAGGAGCGATGTTTGCATAAAGTTACAAACTACTTGTGCACCATACGTGCTTGGCATTCACCACATGGCCCACAAAATGAATTAGCATTCAAAATTGTAAACAAGTTTCCTATAGTATCAAAAGTTGAAAATCTAGTATTAAAAGTTGAAAATCTAGTTCGTGAGCTCTACACATACTTCTGCCAAAGTCCCAAACGTTTCCTGGAATTTCAAAATTTTGCTGAGGGAATAACAACATGAAACAAGCTTCTCAAGGATGTTGATACCAGATGGATCTCCCTACATGGACCAACATAATGAGTTCTTTCAGAATATCAATCCTTGATTGGAGTAATGTATGAGCATCATAGCACAGTAGACAAAGCTCCTAACCTCTTACATAGGTTAAGTGATATAGAGACAAGTTCTTGAATTTAACTAGTCTTCTCCCCATTCTGCATGAAATGAACAATCTTGTGAAGAAAGCCCAAGACAAAATTATGTATATTTATGAATATGCCAAACTACGTAGACATACATGCATGGCCTCGATCATCTATATCTAGATCTAACACAAGAAAGCCCAAATTCAAGCAGGAACTTATGTATCTGTGTATGCAGATATGAGATACCAATGTACCATTATAAGACATCTAGGTGCTCTATCAGAGAAGTACCTGCTAGAAAGGAATATTTTAACGACATTGTTAAATTTGTTAGTGATTATAAACAAGGAAAGGAAGAGGACAAGCTGGAGCAAACTAAAGTGCATTTACAAGAGACTGAGGTCATGAAGAGTATCAATAAAATTAAAGATGATTAATATGGATTAAAAGAATAAAATATGCCTTAGAAAGTGATCTTTTATAAGTACTAATGTAAGTGGTTGTGTGTGTTAAATTAGGTCCCCTATAGCTGTGAAGAAGGGCGATGAAGATTCTTTGGAAAGATGGCCATGATCATTTTGTTTTAACTTTCAAGAATAATTAGTATATTGTTGGGTAATCGAGATAGTACCTTAAGAAAGAGTGGTCATAGGCCATACAACTCTTTCTTAACTAATCAATGTATTTCAACCTTTGAAGTGTAAAATTGTAAATATATATTTTTAGATATTTTGTTTATACATAAAACTCTATATAAGCTATCTTATGTAATACAAAAATATAAGAAGGTAATACATATCAATATCATTTTTGGGAGAAATAATATCATTTGGTTTCTTTCAAAAACTCTCTAAGTGATTCCTTCAAATGGTTGACTGGGAGGCAGGGCCCACTCTTCAACCACTATTTGAATATATTTATTTTATGTTACTTTTTTTTGAGGTATGTTAATGTGTGTTGTGAATGTTTTCAAAAATTCATTGTTGTATTGATTTGGTTTGGTAGAAATTGAAAGTAATTTTGGTGCTTCAAAATTAGTTGTTATAGGTTTTGCAGTTGATAACAATTTACACAGTTCTTGTTATCTAAGTAGTGAATAGCAACTCTTGTCACTAGAATTTTTTTATTATGGTTTCTTTAACAAAGTTCATTTTAAGTCCTTGATTATAATAACATTAAAAACATAGATAAAATTATTTCTTATAGTTAATTTTCATTCTTCAAATAGACTGCATTCATTTAAAACTCATCTTGCTACCTACAACCCTTGAGCAAATTACCATTACGCCTTTTCATAAGTCTACTTGACTCAAATTGACATTAGATTAAACTAAAATTTCAAACCCAAATTCTAACCATCACTTGAATATCACTTGAATATAACTTTGAAATTAATCCTTTAATTTTGTTCCAATAGAAAGGAGGACTGTGAGTTATGGGAAATTAGAGTTAGCATTGTTGGCAAGGAATAGATAAATCCCTTACATGAGGATACAACATATCCTATACAAGAATTAAAAATGGTAAGAGAGACCACTTTCTTGAAACAATATACAAATTATTTATATGAATAAGAAATTATCATAGTTGAGCATGAAGAAGAGGAGTCAAGAAAATTTGATAAAAGGTAAGAAAGGAAAAGGATGAAACCTAAATTGGTGATAGATACAGTTGAGTACAAGATGCTTAAAGAAGAAAAGTCAAGGTTGTAGGAATGTGAAGAGAAGCAAAAGAAATATATATTTTCTACTATAAGTAAATATCTTGTCCCAATGACTTCTAGTGAGCACTCACATCAAGAAAGCATTATTTTTTATGAAGTTCATAATAAATTAACAATGCATGTTAAAGATAAAATAATTGATGATCTTATTTATCAAAAGGATAGTTGTGATAAAAATTTATTGTAACTTCATATTATATCATCTCAAAATTCTTTTAATTATTAGAAGTATTGTAATAGTGATGAAAAATGAAGGGTACAAAATAGAAAGGGAATCCTTTCTCTTAGCTACAGGTTCTCTCAAGCATGATAATGTAGGACCTAGGTGTCATACACAAAGACTCCAAATCAAAGGTATTGTGAAGCACACATAAGTTGAATATTTTGATGAGTTTAATTTCATGGCTATTAATATACTCATCATTCCATATGGCCATAAAGGCAAGTTTCTCACTATTACCCTTGGTGAGTCTCTACATATTCATCAAATTAGGGAGCTTAAGAATGATTTTAGAGGAAATATTTTATGGACAACAACAAGAATAATGGTGTGGGACTTGCATACTAACTTATTATATCGATCATTATCAAATATAAGGTTCTAATCTACTAGGGAATTAATTGATAGCCAAAACCTTGATTCTTGGAAATTAGTGGTGTAATTTGCTATGGAAAAAAACCAAAATTTGATGATCCATAACTTTCCTAGGATGAATAACTTAGGTGGAGCACACAATAAATCAACAACATTGAAATTACATTAACTCATCCAAGAGTGAAAAAAAATATTCCCATCTTGTTTATGTTACACATAGGCCTATAAAGCCACATGAATGGAAAAGGAAACTTCTAGTAACAACAGAGAGAGACCTATGAAAGTTATAACTAAGATGGACATCATGAAAATGATCATTGAAGAGATAATTCTAAGTTGTGAGAAGACCCAAATGACAAATGAAGTACAAATTGTTGGGACTAAACATAATCACTTTTGTAGATCTATTGGTAGTGAAGAATACATTGGAACATATGAAAAAATCACATTATCTAGAGTTGATTAAGGATTGGGATATGATCATCCAAATTGTAGAGATAACCCTAAATATATTGAATGAAAAGGAGGAAAGGGTTGATGACCCCACCTCTAAGTTTGAAGCAACCAAGAATACCTTATAAAAGACCCAAAGATAAGTCATAGCTCTAGGTAGAAAAATAAATCAAGATAGTAAAAAATGCCAAGAAGCAAGAAAAAAAAAAGAAAGGAATAAGGAAATTGAATAAGTGATCAAAGAGCTTGATAAGCTCCACGAGAAATTTTATTTAGAATAGATTCCAGTAATTTATCAAAATTTGTAAGTGCATAGTTGGGATTATTTTGAATAATTAGGTAGGGAATTAAAAGTAAAAAAAAAAGTGGATAGAGTATAACCCAGTTAATTGGGAATTAGAAATGATTATTTTCTAAAATCAACTACACAAATTGGGCCAACTTGGGGAATGGTTTAAATAAGAAAGTAGAAATATTTTTTAATAATATCCTTCTAGTTTCCATTGGATTATTTATAACCTCCTATTTGAGATGTGTGTAGTGATATATTCTAGTTTAAGTGTCTTAGTATGTGTTAACATCAAAGTAGCACAACATAAGCTGAATAGATCACAAGAAGGACTAAGGATAGGGAACTTCTAATTCCTAAGACTAGAATGGGATACCTCAACCCCTAACCACTTAAAAGGAAATGTGCATGATAAAATGAATGTGCCAACATGTGGTTGCATTTTGTCTAAGAATAAAATCTTTCTAATATGTGGATCTAAGATGAAGCAAACTATCTTAGAAATGATGCATAACACATCCATGGTATGGAACTCCAAATCTTTCAAAAAATATAGAAAAAGGGAGAGAGATTCACATAGAAGTGCTTCAAGGAGGGTCTCGTCACATAGATCAACAAGGACATCACTTGCTAATAGAAAGGAGGAGAACACGACCTTTTAGTAAGATTGTTGTTGCCTTTGTTTATTCCTCATCAATATTTAAAAAATGCATTCATGGATTCCATTCATAGTCTTTCCAAAGTGTATGGTAAAGATTACATTTATGTTATTGTGGATAGGATAAAAAAATATGCATACTGTTTTTAATTCAATGCTCATCATGTGGTGGACTTAATTTTCAAAGAGATGATTAGTTACATGGGTTTCTTAAAATAATTATCAATAATGGAGGTAGCATATTTTCTAGCACTTGTTGGTAGGGATTATTTCATTTGACATGTGAAAAGGTCACTCCTAGCATAGGTTATCCACTAAAAGTTGGTGGTCCAACAAAAATAGTAAGTGTGTTGAAGGATGTACTTGAGGGAATATGCTTCAAAACATAAATAAAATAGGTTAGATGGTTGCACTTTTGAGAGGATTATCTGTTCACAAATTATAAAGTGTCACTTATGATAGCAATGAATGCCATCATCACCACAAGAGTGGAAATTTTGGGATGTGAAACCATCTCAAATTAGTGGGTTCACATGAAGAACCTACCTATAAAGGATGTTGTTTGGAAGAAAGAATGAATTCTAGAACATCTAAAATTGCATTGCTTGAGGGAAAGAAATTTTGAGTATGGTAGACCTGTCATATCCCCTTTTTGTAATAATGTATGTTATGGACCAAATTTCCCATTTATTATTTTCAATATGTTCACAAGTCCCATTTTTGTGTGTTCTTCCTCTTCTTTCTCCTAAAGTCTATATAAGGTCCCCAAAATCTCCAAGTTTGAAGGAAAACTTAGTTTTCTAAGTGTTTGTTAGTCATTAGATTTTTGGAGTTTCCTGTCTATGCATGTTTTCCCATCTAATTCCAACCTTTCCATGGTCCTCACCATACTTGTAGTTTTCTTCATCCTATCATGTCTTCCATCCTTCCCTCACTCTTCCTTTGTACCTAAATCCTTATTGGAGCACATGTTGCTTGACTGCAAATATCTTGACACATGGTATCTCCAACCCTTGATCCCCAATATATTCCTACCTTTGTTCATGTTCTCTCCATAATACCCCAGCATGTGTCATAACATGTCATTAATAGTCAATTTTGACACCATAACTTTCAAAAGTGAGACCTTTTCCCACTCATAATCATTGTTCAAATTTGGAGTTGTAGATCTACTCTATGGTCAACTATTATTGTTGTGGAAAATGTAAAGGGGTGAATATGTCCATTTAGGAGCATCATATACGCTTAACCAAATTCCTCTTAGAATCTATTTTGAGTACTTGTGTTTGATTGTGTGGATTTGAGGATGAAAACATATAGATCTATTAGAGATTAGAGGATAAAATCCCTTTAATTTCAAAGGTCAAAGGATGCCACCACTTTGGCTAGATAATGATCTCACTTAGGGGTTTCATCAGAGCTTCATTGTTCATGGATTTATTTGCAATGTATTGGTGCTATTTGTTGTTTGTTGTGGGTATGCTCACAAAGTTTATTATTGTTATATCTTATAAGGTTATAGTTTATTTTGCATGTATTTTCAAATTCTATTGTAATAGGGAAAGGATTGGGAATTACATTTCTTATTTGTTGGGTTATTCTTTAGAATGTAATGGTAATAATCTTATGTAAATCGTCATTAAATATGAGTTTGACAAGATCTAAGTTAAATATTAAAACCAGATATTATTTGTCCCAAATAATTAACCTTTGAAAAAGGTTTATAATTAGTTTAAAGCTATATTCAAGCATAACTATTTTGGATCAAGACATTACACTACACTTGTAACAACTTGGCTAGTTTTAGTAGGGAGACTAGATTTTTGTGGAAGTGTAATGTTGGGTGAGGATCAACGTCAAAGCATACCATGATGAGGTGATATGTGACATTGAATAAATGGATGTGGGTCATTTGTTGTTGAAGAGGCCATGGTAGTTTGATAGAGATGTAGAGCATGGTGGGGGTTGGGGCTAACACTTATACCATATAGAAGGATGGTTAGAAGGCCATTGTTGATGCCACCAAGGGCAAGCAAGGAATAATTTTATAAGAACATAGGGGTGTGAATCTGGGAGTGGTATGCATTGATTCGAAAAGTTTGTAGCATTGTTGGAACATGTGGCAACATTATAAATGCAAAAGTAGTGTAGAGAGTTGGTTGTGAGATGGGAGGTAATTGAAAGGAGTAGTTCAAAGAATGGGATAGGTGAGCAAGAGGGTGAGGAGTTGCATTGAAGAACCTACAGGCATTAGGGGCTAGACATAAGGATATGCAATGGCTAAGAAAGGTATTAACATATGTGAGGGATTGGTTGATAAAGAAGAGAAGTGGGTTGTTACCAAATACACACCCAAGATGAATAGTGTGAAGGATGATTGGTGGAATAGAGTGATGAACGAAAGGGTTGAGAGTAGTGCTCAAGGTGGATTGCTTGAAGCATACATGAGGAAGTGGAAAGAATGAGTTGAAGGGGGAACAATAGGTTGGAATTTCTAGGTTGGAATGAGTTGCTTTGGAAAATGAGGGAGTCATTTTTTAATTTATCTTGGATGTCTAATGCAAGGGCATCTTGAGGGTATCATAAGGAATCTACATTATGCCAAAGAAATTGGAAATATGTGGTAAAGTGTGTTTGATAGTTTGTGGTGAGAAAAGTGGACACAATTCACCACATTGTGTAGTTAGATGTCATGGTTTTAGGCATAAATCCATGTGTGGTTGAGTAGTGTAGTATTAAAGTTTGAGGTGATTTAAATTGATCTAAATGTGCGATTGTACAAATAGATGTCAACAAATTGATAGTGATGTTTAATTGAAATTGTTTTAGTTAGCAAAATATATTTACGCTTATTCTTCTAATACTCATTCCCCCAAGATTCCAAACTTTTTGATTCTCCATATTCTTTTTTATTGATGAAATACACTTCTATATTAAAATTAAAAAGTATATTATAATTTTTATTTGATATTAATTCTGTCCCTCTAGTCAGTCCACCATAAAGTAGCTTCACAGCAAAATCATGTGCTGTATTCATTATCAAACCATCTAGTGAGTCCCTCTCACAAACCATGAATATGGGTATCAAAAGTGGTGCCTTCAAATGCATAGAAAATTGGCTACATAATAGCTTGAATGGTTTTCATAATTCTTAACCAACCACATCTTTTACATGGCCATGAAAGTTGGTACTTACTTTAAAGCCTTCTACTTAGATGGCCCGTTCATACTGTCAGAGACACCATTGTTAATGTGAACTCTGTGGAGAACCAAGTACCTAGTTAGTGATGGTTCATAAACGAATAAACCCGTACAGACAAAAGCTACAGATGAACAGTCGAGTAGACAAGAACGTACAATCACTGCAGAACTTTCTTAACAGTTAAGAACATCACTGCAATGGGCACTGTCTATGCAGGGTATAATTTGCACCGGGCGTAGATGCATGGGCATGGATGCGGCTGCCTCGTTTCTTTCGCCCACCGTATTTTACGTGCAACCTCTGTCCTTCCTCGTTTCTTTCGCCCACCATATTTCACGTGCAACTCTGTCCTTCGTAAATTCTGCACATTCTGCCTGCCATCCGTATTTAATGGTAACTGCGCCCATTTTTATTCCCTTTACTCTCTTGTTTCCTGCCTTACGTTTTTTTTTATCCTCTTTAAATTTCATTTTTAACATTATTGTTTTTATATTAAATTTGATTCATTAATAATTGAAGATTTAGTTAATGTTAATTTTTTTTATAATAGTTGTTTTATTTAAATAATTATTTTTTAATAATGTTTAAATTTCATTTTGTATATAAAAAATAAAGAAAAATTAATATAGAATGTACAAATATTTTAAGCATTTTATTTATTATATATAATACATAAATTTTAACCTTTTAAATTATTTTATTTTATTTAAAGAATATTTTTATTTATTTAATCCTAACCCTAACCCTAATAATAACCTTAATTGAACCCTACATCTTACTATAATTGGACCCTAAACTTAACACTAATTGAAATTTAACCCTAACCCTAATCGTATTTGTACCCTGGCCCTAATTTAACCCTTACCTTATTAAAACCCTAACCCTAACAATAATGTTAATTTAATCCTATAGCTAATCCTAATTGAACCCTCACTATAACTAAATCTTAATCTTAACCCTAACCCTAATGCTAATTTAATGCTAATAGAATCATAGGCCTAATTAAGTTCCCATTATATAATTTTTATAACATGAAAAATAAACTCCATACATAACCCTGTCCTTTATCAATTTTATTATATGTAACCCTAATCAAAACCTAACACTAATTGAACCTTAATTAAAACCTAACCCTAATCCTAAGTGAACCCTATTCCTAACCCGAAATGAAACCTTTAACCTTAACCAACATTTGTGTTAGGGTTAGAATCAACATTTGTAAGTATATTTAATTATAAGTATATTTATTTATCATTAAATTCAAAATTCACAGTAATATTTAAATTAAGTATATCGAATTTAAAAACTATATTTTAATAAGTATAATAACTAGTATAACTAATATATATATATAAATATAAGTTATTAAATAATAAGTATACTAACTATTAATATACTATATATAAAATTAGAAATAGGGTTAGGGTTGGAGTTAGCATGTATAAGATGGGTTAGGCTTAGAAATAGGGTGAGGGTAAGGATTAGGGTTATATTTAATGTTAGAGATTAGGGTTGGGGTTAAAATTAGGGATAGGGATAGGGTTAGGGTTAGGGTTAGGGTTAGGATTAGGATTAGGGTTGAAATTATGAATAAGTTTAGGGTTACAATTAGGGACAAGAATAGGGTTAGGGTTAGAGATAAAATTAGGATTAGGGTTAGGATAGTGTTAGTAGTAAGATTAGGGTTAGGGTTAGAAATAAAATTAAGATTAGGGTTAGGTTAGAGTTAGTAGTAAGATTAGGGTTAGGGTTAGGGTTAGGGTTATAATTAGAGTTAGAATTAGGGTTAGGGTTGTAATTAGAATTAGTGTTAGTTATAGAATTAGGGTTACATATAAAAAAATTGATAAAGGACAGGTGTTATGTATGGAGTTTATTTTTCATGTTATAAAAATTATATAATGGGAACTTAATTAGGACTATGATTCTATTAGCATTAAATTAGCATTAGGGTTAGGGTTAAGATTAAGATTTAGTTATAGTGAGGGTTCAATTAGGATTAGCTATAGGATTAAATTAACATTATTGTTAGGGTTAGGGTTTTAATAAGGTAAGGGTTAAATTAGTGCCAGGGTACAAATACGATTAGGGTTAGGGTTAAATTTCAATTAGTGTTAAGTTTAGGGTCCAATTATAGTAAGATGTAGGGTTCAATTAAGGTTATTATTAGGGTTAGGGTTAGGATTAAATAAATAAAAATATTCTTTAAATAAAATAAAATAATTTAAAAGATTAAAATTTATGTATTATATATAATAAATAAAATGCTTAAAATATTTATACATTCTATATTAATTTTTCTTTATTTTTTATTTACAAAATAAAATTTAAACATTATTAAAAAATAATTATTTAAATAAAACAACTATTATAAAAAAAATTAACATTAACTAAATTTTCAATTATTAATGAATCAAATTTAATATAAAAACAATAATGTTAAAAATGAAATTTAAAGAGGATAAAAAAAAAACGTAAGGAGGAAACAAGAGAGTAAAGGGAATAAAAATGGGCGCAGTTACCATTAAATACGGATGGCAGGCAGAATGTGCAGAATTTACGAAGGACAGAGTTGCACGTGAAATATGGTGGGCGAAAGAAACGAGGAAGGACAGAGGTTGCACGTAAAATTGGGCGAAAGCGAGGCACATCCATGCCATGCATCTATGCGGTGCAAGTGCCTGCATGGGCGGTGCCCTCCCTCTCCCTTTATCTCTTTCTCACTCCCACTCCCACTCCCTCTCCCTCCCCCTCTCACTCTCCCCTTCCCCTTCCCCCTCTCACTCCCTCCTTGCCTCTTCCTCTCTCCTTCCCTCTCCCCCTTTCCCTCTCCATCTATCTCCCCCTCTCCCTCACCCTTTCTCTTCCCTTCCCCCTCCCCGCCTCTCCCTCTCCCTCTCGCCCCCTCTAGTATATATACATTTACAAATACAATATACATTATAATTTATATTTTATAACATACAATTTACCTAAAATTATAATATATATAATAAAAATAAAAATAAAATATATAAATATGCATACAAATATAAATACAAATATATATATAAATATACATATATGAATATAAATATATAAATGCAAGTACATTTACATATACAAATATAAATATAAAAATAATAAGCTAGATCAAAACATCACTAATCATTTTTAAAAGAAATTAAAAAAACCTTTAGATTATCATCGTGTGGTTACATATTATTAGATTTTTTCAAAATCATTTAAAGTGTCCAATACTCCATCATCAAATGGCATCACGAAGAAACTCAGGCATGTTTGGTGCAAGCTTCATCATACGAAATGAACATGTTTAATTATGTTGGATAGGAGCGATCAAACTAGGACAGTAAAAGATCAACTCAGACAATAGAAAAAACATTGGACAATTAGGGAACTAAAAATAAATACCCATCTAAAATAGAAAGATACACAGTAGACAAATTTAATGACAGTAGGAACTAAAAATAAATAATTTCTACACGTGTGACATTTGGCGAACTCTGCCTCCTATGATCTATAATCAAAGGAAATTGCATTGAAATTAGTAAATTCTTTGAGATACCATTCTAGTAATGGTAACAAAAGTAATGATTTGTTGGGCATTCAGGCATTTTTAGCAAACACTGATTTAGACAACTGACAAGTTGTTTGAATATTAAAAAATGCTCAATGAAAATACCATTGGCATACAATAACAACAGATCACAAAGCTCTCCTGCTATGGCATACCAACTTGCCAAAGTGGCAATTGAATAAATATATATTCAGTTCATATTAGAATTTAGTCCGCTGATATTTGGAAATTATTAATCATCTGGAAAACTTTAACAAATGACCCTGTAAGCATATATTTGACCACTTCAATGATCAAACAGCTCCAAGTATATTCCTTGTTCACTTCTCAAATATCAAGGACACAGGAAATTTAGAAAAAGATGTGAAAAATACCTGAACCCATGTGAACATACTTCATCCTTTTCAAATCCACTGTGAATAAACACTTTCTTTCTTCTTTTGAAACTCAGTCTCATTTTACTCTTGTCTAAACCACAAACAATGAATGTGATATTATGAGAAGAAGATGGTTTTAGGTGACCTCCTCTGTCATGATATGAGATTCTGACTTTTAATGACAGTAGGAACTAAAAATAAATAATTAAGACATAATAAATCTCAATGAATACCGCAAGCAAGAAAGATATGACAAAAAGATCAAACATAAGAAGTTGATGTGAGGACATCGGGCAGTTGATAGCTTTGTGAACCCTAAAACACTCTCTCCATCTATTATAAGAGCGAAAATGAAAGCATAACAAATGTGCGAAGACAGAAAGGAAAATAATCCATTCAAGTGACCCAACACATTGAATTTCGTTATCCCGAATGGAGGAAATTGATCTGAAGTTGAAAACTGTTTTTGTTTTGTTATGTCAGTCGTAAGGAAGTTGAAATTGGTCAGTCATAATAATGAGAGTAATAATTTAGCCGGCTTAACTTTCTTCCTGTTTTGACCACCGACAGTTAATTTCGAAAACAGCAGCTTAACAATTTCGTTGGTCACATTGCGGTATTATGAAAAATGGCAGAATTATGAAGTGCTCGACTGAAACGAGACAACAGGGAGAGATTGTGTACAGCAGGAAAACGAGAAAAAGGAAAAAGGAAAGGGAGAAACCTGTGGAAGAGCAGGGAGGGGCTTCAGTCGCTCACTTGGCGGTAGATGCCACTTGGTGATGGAGCATTTGCCACATCCATTTACATGCCTATGCCTATCTCCCCTTGCTTAGGGGATCTTCGGTTTCAGAACTTCCAATACCATATACCCCATCCCTGATTTTTGAATGTGTCTCACGCTTACTTGTACCTCCAACATAGCTAGGGCTTTGGGTTTAATACACTTGAGACAACTTCTCGCTTCCATATGACCCTTAAAGGCAAAGGAAAGGGAGAAAGCTGTGGAAGAGCAGGGAGGGGTTTCAGTCGCTCACTTGGTGATGGAGCATTTGCCACATCCATTCACATGCCTATGCCTATCTCCCCTTGCTTAGGGGATCTTCGGTTTCAGAACTTCCAATACCATATACGCCATCCCTGATTTTTGAATGTGTCTCACGCTTACTTGTACCTCCAACATAGCTAGGGTTTTGGGTTTAATACACTTGAGACAACTTCTCGCTTCCATATGACCCTTAACTAATTTTCTAACTTGTTCAAGATTGATGAGGAAATATCAAAACTCTATGATTTGGAAGAAATATCAACATAGACTAATACTCCATAGATAATATAAAGTCATCTATCAAAACAAACAGAAGCTTAACAGGGATCATGAGCATGTATAGAAATGTTGTCTATATGTTCCAGATGACGTTAAAGACATGATTACAATATAATTGTGTCACCAAAATATTGAAAACATAATACAAAGAAAAAAAATCTTATTCTGGAAGTCTCTATTAATTTATTAAAGCCTACTGTCTAGGATACATCCACTAAACTTAAATGCTGAAAATATTTGTTTATCATCCTGACCTTAAGTTGGTATCACTGCTTTGCATGCTTACAAAACCAATTTATAATGTCCAACTCCAAAAACAAAACTAGGAATCCTACGGTTAATAAAAATGCTAGTTCAATTAATGATATTTATTTTCTTCCAACTCTCTATTAAATTAAGGATGCAACTCTCTATTATTCTAAAGATGAATTGCAGAGTGTGATCCAACACATTGATGCAACACTAATACAATCAAATCTAAGAACAAAATTTATCAATTAATAAGATTATTCAATACTCTAAAAAATTTCATGCTCTGAAAAAATAATCAACGAATATTCACTGCTAACAGTATTTTTGTGACAAGTGTAATTTAACATAATATTTTCTAATCCTGCATTCCTCAATACACCAGCAGGCTGCAATTCTTTTGAGTCAAACCTATAAACAATGTCTCAATTTACAGACAAGTATGGGAGGCCCATATATCTCTGATATACAATCCTATGGTTGATAATAATTAGAGAGACCAAGAAACAAGTAAAAATAGTTCAAATTACTTTTTGGGCTGCGAGAGATAATACATAATATATTCCTTGATATGTACCTAATTAAATCTAAAATTCTTTGTAAGCCAGGGCCTTCACCTGAGATCAAACTCTTTGGGCTGCGAGAGATTGAAGCTAGTTTTTTTTGCCTGCTTTCTCTGCTGTCTTAATTAAAGGCAAGGCTTATAGGGTGATGATGTGATCTTAAACTTTAAATGAGCATGAAGGTATGTCATTGATGCTGCTAATTGCATTCAAGTTTAACCACATTTGATTGTATGACAAAAACAAAACACAATAAAAAAAACGATGAAAAAGTACAGCATCAATAATTAAAACATAAATAATTTATTTTGGACTTTTTCAGCATCAATAATTAAAACATAAATAATTTAATTTATTGAAAGTCTATGATTGACATTTTTTTAGTTAGAAAGAAAAATTATGACCTATGTTATAAACAAAGATTTGCTCAAGGCAACAGGTTGCTTTGATGTTGCAAGCTCTACGCTCTTTTAAACATGCTAACTTTCAGCATGCAATGCTTTCTCACTATGAATGTGGAAAGAATAATCTTCTGCTCTGCTCACTCATTTTTGCCTTGTATTTTAACACTAAAAAGGAGAGTACGATAAAGTTAGAGGCTATTTAGGAGGGGTAGCTAAATTGTGCTTGATGCTCGGGTTTGCAGTTTGCTAATGTTAAAACATATGATAAATGATATTGAAGGGAGATAATGGGAATGAATTTATTGTTGTGGCAACTATTTGCAGCACGGATTAGCTAATGTCGATAATGAGATTATTTTATTGTAGGATCAAATTAACAACAATTTATTAAAGATCCTTAATATTTGATAGAATTAAAGCAAAAATAATAGCAGAATGAAGCAGACTCACAAATAACAAATAATAGTATGCAATGCTTTCTCACTAAGAATGTGCATAGAGACGTCAATCTTCTGCTCACTCGTTTTTCCCTTGCAGTTTAACACTAAAAAGGAGAGGAAGATAAAATAAGAGTCCATTTAAGAGGCTATTCAGTTATAAGAATGCCAACAAGCTAATTATGCTTTGAAGGCATAATTATCAGCAGAGGACTGATAAAACCTTTATGCTGGACATATTGCCTGGAAATAATGTAAATCTCACTTAGACAACACACCTAATGGATATCATCAGTGGGTACTTGATAAATCTCTATAAATGAAAAGTAGCTTCAGAACAGGGGAAATGTAAATTTTAAAATCGATCTCTGGCACTCCCAATCAGTTTCAAAGAAATGAAAAACTCCCTATAATGGGTGTGCATTATGCATCAATTTGTTTGAGGATGTTGTGCAATGTAGTTTTGTTCAAGCCACAGAGTAAGCTATCCCTGTTATCAAAAATAAATGCATTTGACAAGAAACACACTGATCTACATTCAGATGTTGAAGACATACCTCAAGGCTTGAATATATTCAAGAACAGACATCAGAGCAGCAAGTTGTCCAGGAAAGCAAATCAGGCATCTCACTTCTACTCTCAACTCTGTCACTACACCAAAATTCCAAGTAACGTAAGCCTTACGCAAAATGTGCTATAAATTATTTTGTTGTTAAGTATTAATCACCCTACATGCAATGATCTCTTACCAACTAGCTAGCTGCAAGAAAATAACTTACATGACCATAGGACGAGGCCTGAGATAGAAGTCAAGGTAATGGGAAGACAGAATTGAGAGCACCGTCTGAGAGGGCCCAATTTAACTTTTGCACTCGAGCTCTTCCACCTCTTAGCAGGATGAGGCTCTTTTGACAGATAGAAAAAGCTCACGCCCCTCATTCTCAACCATTGAATGCATCTGCTCAAAGCCCTCATATTAGTCTTGTCCCTCTGCAACATCTTCACAACATTCCCTTGAACAATCAGCTTGTGCAGAATAGTTCATGTAAGAACCAAATAGGTCACAAAGGACAGAATAGTTTGGCTCCACCATCTCTACAGTTAGTCAGCATTTTCCTGAATGGCAGCAGTAAAAAGAAGAGTTCAGAAAAAAATCCATGAAAGGCAAAAAAGAAGCAAGAAAGCTGGAAGTTCCCAAGAAATCTGGAAGATCCCTTGGTTGATTCTCTCATTCCTCGACTCTTAGGTCATCATCTCAAATAAATTCGGAACCCCGTCAATTTGAGGACTTACTATACCATGTCCTTAAACTCTGCAGCTTGTACAGAGCCTGTCTCAGACACTTTTTTGCTGCAAACCATCTTACTCACAAGGCCGACAGAAATCATAAAATCTCTTTCACCAATATTTACAATATTCCCCAGTTTAGAATCCTTCAAGATGTAATCAGTAGCCGTAAATACCTCGTCTGTTCTCAAACGCTACAGAGCATCCAACTTTTTGACACTAAAAATCTCTGTCGTGCAGATCTTTCTAAGCAAGCGCCATCGAGGTCCATAAGGACTCCATACTAGAGTTGTGCCTTGGTAGGCAAATGTCGTTGCAGCTGTATTGATTGTCCTGCTTGAGAAGCTCTGGTCATTGTTCTTTAGTACTTCTTTTGCCATGGATGGAGATGACACAACCATGCTTGTCTGTATGCCCAATTTGATAGTCATGAGAGGCCCATATTTCTGTGCAAGGAGAAAAAAAGATTGGTGGGGTTTGTCCGCAAGCTGAGGGAGGTTTCCAATGAAGGGCCATTCAGGAGGACCTGGTGGCAATGGTAATGACAAACTCCTCTTGCTCTTCTCCTTCAGAAAAATGATCACCATATAAATGCAGGGATCTTCACAAGGAGAACTCCTGCAGCTACAGAGTATGTTGATGATCACGCAGGGATCTTCACAATATGATGATCTGCAATTTCTTCCAGTGGGTGTTGCGGAGAAGAAGAAATGCAGGGATCTTCACAATATGATGATCACCATCTCAATCCAACTACAAAAATAAGACCGTCAAACAATCAAAATGTTGCTACAAATGAAGGTCTTGGCGCTTTAACCAAAAAATATAGAATAAAGAAATGCAGAGCTCTGTAGAATTTGAGAGCATGAAATGAATGACAGAGTGCTCGTATTTGAAGAGCCTTCAGCGGTGTAACGGCTAGTTTCTTGAGGTGACCGTTATTACTCCATTCGTTTAAACTGTTGCTTTCTCCTTGTATGCTTTTTAACCCATCTAGGTTTTACACCTAATGGGGGGAAATTGCATACCCGCGACCATTTCCCTTAAAATTTGGCATCCTTCTATTAGTGTTTTTAATATAATAACAAATTTATTAGTAGTAAATTGTTGTATAAATTTTGTTTGGAGTATCATTTTAATAATTTTATTTTTATTCATTTTTTAGAAATTGGTTTCAATTTTTAGATTTTTTATTTACCATTGAAGATTAAATTTATGGTTGTAAAATTGATCCATGGTAATTTTCTAATTAGATTTAAATCATAATTTTTTAAAAATTTAAAATTTATATTTACATCTTGTTAACTATTGATGTTCAATCTAATGTAGTTTCTTTGTTGATTAAAGCGTGTTACATTGTTGTATTTACCATTCATTTGTTCATTTGAAATCATTGGAAACATCTTAGGAATCTAACTATAAAGGAATAATCAATTGAATGCTTGATTATTGTCCTCAACCATTATTCTTGTTATAATCAATTCATGTAGGATTCTGACTTAGGAGAACACGACCCTCATGATTAAGTAGATTCCCCAAATGTGTGTAAACACCACCTATTCCTTATTAATTTGCACATCAAAAGATCAAGTTGAAGTGTTTTCAATCAACCACATTTATGTCAATTCATTCTTGTTGATATAGGTTTAAGTCTACATGGCAATTCACTTTTGTAGGCATGGATCTAAGCTAGGAAAACATATAATCAATTTATAAATATTGAAATGTATTTTTAACCAATACCTTAAAATTCTAGCATTTAATGGTTAATGAATTCCTAACATCTTTAATATCGCTTGTCCATCTTCAAAATTTAACTAAGTGTTGTATTTTGTTCATTTAAATCTCATATTTATAATTCCATTAATAGCTCTTCAATCCATTATTTCATTTTTTGCTCAAGGTAAATTGTAGTGGAATAACACTTATTTTTTAGTACATTTTTTGAGAACCTAAATTTCTTACACAATAATGTGTTTTTTCTACTTGGTGGCTTTGATCTACTTCAAGTGCAAGTTTGGGTTATCATAAAAAATAATATTGTCCCATAGGAGAACAATAAATGGTACTCTAGTCATCCTTCACAACATAGGTAGGCGGTCCTTTAGTGAAATGAGCTCTTCATCAATCATATCTTTAAACTTTTCCATGGCACTAGATTCAATGCTTACCTTGTGATAGCATTAGATGAATTCTATGGTCAACCTTTCTCCTTGTGACTCCAAGGTGTAGTTGTACTCACCACTCCTCCTACATCACTTTGTTGAGATCCTCTATCTAATGTTGCTAGGAGGTTTGGGCTGGTGCATTTGAGTCCACTAGGTTCATGAGGTATTCAATGTATATAGATAACTCGCCCTATTTACTAATAATTTGGTTTTCCTAATAACATTGCATCTTTTGTACTATCTTAATCAACCGAACATATTCTATCAAATTTGGAAGTGCCAACTTCAAAGCCTTACTATCCATAGTCATGGCAACAACTTTATATCATGATTTATAAATTGCACTAAAATGTGGTATTCTCATAATGTTAAGATCATCCCTACACCCAAGCCTAAACATCGAGGACTCATTTGAATAATGGCCCTTAGTACATATCACTTCCTAAGAATTAGAGGCCTTATAAATCATACACCAATAACATAAAGTCGCCATCTAGGTTACATTTGGGATTAAGTCTCTAACCTTTCATTAAATTTAAGCTAATAATTAAACTAATGCTTCAAATCAATCCATATATAGTAGTACTCTAACAAATAATTTCCAATCAAGTATTACCTTTGTACCAATATCAATGTATGGACACACAAATATATAAGTGATTAGCTAATACATGCATCACATTTACACATTGTGATTATCTCATACATACAAAATATGTACTCAATGTGACTAAATCATGCTCACATTATATACATTACATGTGATAACTCATGGATGCATCAAATATACATATTGCAAATTGATCATACATGCATCACATAAACATAGTGTGACTAGCTCATGAACACAACACATGTAGATACCCCATGCAACTAGCTTATGCATACATCATATATACATAATGAGTATCCCATCCATAGATACACATACACAATATGAATAACTCATGTATCATTACATATGCATTATGTGGCTTCCGCATGCATACAACACACATTCACATTGTGAATAGCTCAATATCATTGTATGTACACATAGTGACCGACCAACAAAAAGATGTGGTTAGAACCTTACTACAAGCAACTTTCCCTTTACCTAGATCTCTAATACATAATCCCTTAAATACATCCCAAACAAAAATAATAGTATTAGTTCATCCTCTACTACACTATGGGTCCAATCATTTGTACCTATTCACTGCCAACTATAAAGACAAGTGAGCATCCTTACTACTTGTGGTAATCACCAAAAAGGCACAATGTAACAACAAACAACACATTTGGTCATTACTAATATTTTCATAGCTTTTTGAACCATCTGAGTCAATGGATGTTAATAGATATTACCTCAATGCCACTAGTGAAAGTTAGTTCCACTCAGTATGAGGTAGCTCTTGCCATCTATCACCTATATGGTGCTAGTGAAAGCTCGTTAAGCCATGTCATACCATGGGTGAATCTTAGCATCCATCATCTGCATTCCATCAGTGATAATTAGTTAAACTCTAAGGTATGATAATTATTCCTAACATATTTCACCTACATGATACTAGTGATATCCAATAAAACCACTTGTGTACCATAACACACATAGCTCCTAGAATATTGGTGAACGACATCTAATCCTTAATATATATTACGAATAAATATATAGCATCTATTGCCTACATAGTATTGGTGATAGCCAACTACACACTTACCTATATCAAACTCGACTCTTACATGTGGGACCATCTTATAGTCAAGTATGCATCATCAGGATATTACAAGGATCCACAAGCACTTGGTAGGTTGAATTTTTACATACAAACATAAAGTGATCAATAAACCTATACACATAGTCTCATAGGTTTCTGAAAGATAAATAATATACTATATTCAACAATGCTCACTATTACTTTCCCACTATTTGTAATGGAAATTATAAGATCTATCTTAAAATCAACATATATCCATGCTAATTAATATTTATAGTAGCTAGATCATCCACACATATTAAGGGTTGTTTAAACCATTATATGTGAATGGATTAATTCAATATAATTCATAACCACAAATTTTGTAGGTTTCTATAACTCATTCATAGCAATGTCATATCTAAGTTTATCATTCTCTTATTTCTTGGAAGAATAGAACTCACTGAGTCTTGAGCCTAACATATACCTTCCTATACTCGTCATTGAGACAAGACACATTGTCATAGTGTTCAACACATAAATTCTAATTATTTTAGTTTTAACAAGTCTAGAGGCATTCTCATACATTCCCATTAGAGATAGACCATTGTGATGGTGAATCTAAAACTACATCCAAGAATAGAGGATATGCTTGAAAGAAAAACACTACAAACCTCAAAGTAGATAAACTAGATGAGGATGGGTGCCTTTTTTGGCTCATACCTATATAGTGGGGACATATTAATTGGGAAGATGAATTCACAACTATTCAAGGAAAGTTTTAGCCTCAAGCTAGAAAAAATAGTTGGAGGGAGAAATGATTTATTTAAGTACAACAAACCCAAACCTTGGATTTGTCCCCTAAAACTTCCACTACCAATTTAGGTTCATGACATCCTTCACCCAAGGATTGTTTACATACCCATTTCCAAATGGTATCATAGTCACATGCAGTTCTCCTCACTTTAATCTCTCAAGGATCAAACACATAGAATTCCTAAACCTAGGCTTTGATAACCACTCAAGAAAACTTCCTCATAGAAGTGAGATAGTATATGAGGAAGACCATAGAAGGGATTAAAACCATCTAGTGCAACAAATCAACATTTACCAATGGCCAATTTAAAATATTCATTGTTCCTAAAGTTTTAAATTAATTAATAATAAAACTCAAAAATCCCAAATTATTATTTCATAGCTCAACAAAGTTCCTTTAAATGATTCCCAACAAATAAAAATTCTTCCTAGTATTAAAAAATCTAAGCATGTTCAGGTAGTTTAGCAAACATATCCTAAATCATTTTCATCTAAGCGCATCAAGATCTCAAATTAAACCTCACCTTGTTGTAATTCATAACTCAGCATGAACCTCCTAGAGACCCTTACAAAATAATATCATTAACACATAGGCTAGGTTGGTTACTTGTAAATAATAAACAATAAAATTGTGACTGTTTCATAAAACTCATAATGCTTAAAATTCTAAAGTAATCACCAATTCAAGTCTTTGCACATACCCATTAGGATAGATAGAGTTTTATACTAGATCTCTTTAAACCCTTTCAAATTTTCCACTTGGTATGGAATGTTTCATTTATTTGTGTCAAAATTTATGATAATTATCATATCATCCCATGTTAAGTATAAGATTGTATACATATATATAGCTCAACTAACACTAATACCCACTTTATATGAAAGCCTTATTATAAAAAAAAAGAGGTTTCATTGTCCCACCCAATTTTACACTTACAATTATTAACCTTACAACAATCAAATCCATACACAAAAATTATGCAGATTAATCAATATAAGATAGGCATGGTCATATCAAAGCATAGGGGAAATTGAAATAGTCAATATATTGTCACAATACAAAAAGTATGCAAACATGCTTTTATGTCTCCAAGTGGAGTCCTAACATAATATGATCAATGATATCAAGTATCATAATCATATTATATTATATATCTTTCTTGAAAAGGCATCATGCATCAGGAAGGGCACATAAGAATCATCTAAGATTCAAGGGGCATACAATAGTAATTATAAACTTTCTTTAGACATGATTGATACTTAATTCATACTCAAGATAGTGGGCAACACTATATCCATTAGATTATCATATGAAGATATATGCCCAATAATTTTACTAATAATAATATTCTTAACTCTCTCTTTTTTTCCCTACGGTGAAACCAAATTATTATATTGGTATAATTCATCATCTAGATTATATTTACACTTGGTAATTATAATAAATGTGGCCTTAATGGTTAGTACTTGTAATGATTGGACATATAACAATGATATATTTATAAATCAAAACATATGATCATATTATTCCAATTGAACCCAAATCTTCATGTGCATGGCCATAATAGGATACTATATAGGGATAAAGTTAGTGAAGTCTAGTTAAAAGGAATCCCAAGTCAATTATGTACCCTAAATACATATAACTGGTCATTTTCACCAAAATCAACCTTGGCCAAGGTTTAGTAAATAAGACATAATGATTGCATATTTAATACATTAAATTTGAATGACATAATATTATTTTATATGTTTAACTCATATTTTGAAACAACTCACCTACACACATGTAACTACATTATAACTATACAATAGAATACAAGCACAACTCACCAAATACCTAGAGTTCTTTAAAAATATTATCCCTTAATCTCAACTTCTAAACTCACTATGCATATATTGAGGATGATACTAAGGCTATCAAGTTATAGTTCAATGTCATGATCTTGATATAATGTATGAATTTAAATGCTCTACTAGCTAGTCAACCAATATTCATAAATTTTATTCTCAAATCCTTATTTAATGTTCTAGAAAATATACGCATTCATTTTCTTTCATTTTAAACATTAACACCATAGTAATAGAGCACCCAGAATAAACATAAGTAGTAACTCTAATTTACAACTATAGTATGTTGTGTACATAGTAGTAAATACATCTCTATAAAAAAAAATTATCCTCAAGATAAAAAATAGTATACTAACATCTCCCCATATTTTAAATAACAAATGTAACATTATTCAAATACAATCATGAAAAAGATCTACTCATACTCTTAGTGAAATTCATACAACTAAATTCAATGAGTGTTAACGAGCAGTAATACCATCCATAATATCTGCAACCTAGAATATTGGTCACATAAAATATAGAGATACCATGAACATGTAAGATGTTGAAAGGAAATCTAGCCTAAATGAATTAAACTAGATCAATTCTCTTTCACCATAAACATTAGGGAACCAAAATTAACCAAGTAGTACTATTTGGTTGTTGTCATCAAAGGAGAACCAAATAGGCTAGTTAGAGTTTTGTCAAAAAAGTTGGCAAGATAGTTGTATACTTAACTTTATATATAAGGATGACTTGTTCATAATAGGTAACAATGAAAAGTACACAATAACAATAAAATTGGAGCTAAAAGAACGTTTGAAATAACTAAATTGGGATACCTTCATTACTATTTGGGTATTGAAGTAGTTCAAAAACCCAATTATATTTTCATCATTCAATAAAAATACATTGGAGAAAATCGACACAAATTTGAATTGACAAATTGTATACCTCTTAGTACTCTTATGGAGGAAAGTTAAAAACTAAGGTCAAGTAATGATGTAAAGTTTGTATATGTAACTAAAAAACTTGTTGGAAGTCTAATCTATGTAACAACTAAACCAAACATTTCTTGCAATAACCTATGTAACAACTAAACCAAAGTAAATTGTTCAATATCTCAAGGGAACTCAAAGATATAGACTAAAATAATTTGGCACAATATTTTGAGTAGTTCAAATACTCAAATTCAAACTATGTGGATGACTTGGAAGAAGGGAGTTCTACTTCAAGTTTCCTAATGCATTCATGATTAATAGCCATCTCTTGAGAGTGAAAGAAGTGGTTAGTTCCAATTCTCTCATTAATGGAAGTAAAATATGTGGTAGCTTCATATGCAATAAGAGAAACTTTTATGGCTTACAAGGATTCTTGAAGATTTGGAAGAGAATAAGTTTCTTCAACATTGCTCATGTTCGACAACACTTCTACAATAAAAATGGTAATAAATCACATATTCCACAACTAAACCAAGTAAATTTCTATCCAATATCATGTGAAAGATGAAAATGTAAAGCTAAAATATTGCTCAATTATAGAATAACTAATTGATATGCTTTGAACTTCGTAGTTCTTGATTTTAAAAGTGATACCAAAGCAAATAACTCCCTACCACAATTAGTTGTAATTCCCAAATAGCATGACATGATAGGTGAAGAGGACAAAGAATCTCTAGGGTTGCAAGCTAAGCGGGCTTAACCTTGGGGAATACTCTACATGGTTAAGCACGCTTGAGATGGAGTAGTACTAGGATGGGTGACCTTCTGAAAAGGCCCAACGCTTCACCTCTATGAGCATCACCTAGATGCAATGAGTGTTGAGTGGAGAATTCACTATCATGAGAGATGAGTTCTTGTGAACCATTACTCACGAAACATGGGTCAATGAGTTTGACTTGTAAAAATACACGGTTTCAAATCCTGATAGCAATATCACATTTTTTTGTTTTTCTTACTATTGCAAATGAAGTAACTAGTGCCTAAGAAAGTTATTGATTCTTTGAGATGTTTGAGTACAAGTTACCAGTCAACCAACCATGTGCTTCTTCCTACAATGATTGCATTGTAGGAGATAACATCTTTTTGAGGCATCACAAGACCTATCTATGTTTCACATTTTGCATACATGTCCACCATATTATTTAACAAAAATCCCTCTACTATTATGCTTTTATGGATGGTCATATCCTATCTTGAGGCTCCCATTTTAGTACAGGCAAGGAGGATGCTAACGAACAAGATAGATTTTAGCTTTACATCTTCCAATTGCATTTCCTAGAAGTTTCTAGAGCCTTTTCAATGGATCCATTCAACAACTCATGGTGGCTATGACAAATTTAAACAAAATGATTTGGTGCAAACCTTACCATGTTCCCATCTCATGGGATTGCATCTCTTTGAGGCATTTCCTAACTTTCGTAACTTACACCATGTTGCATTTTGTGATTTATAAAAATTTCTAACTTTTCTTCATAGTTATGTAAAGATTTTGAAGAAATTTTGAACTTTGAAAATCATCAGTCTCGAGTCGAGCAAGTGAATTTAATCTTTGTTAACCGAAATCATATCTTATCTTTGAAAATTTACCATGTTGCATGGACTGGTCCCATGAAGTCCTTTGTAAAGTTGATTTACCTCAGCTTCCTTGAAATTTCAAAATTAATTGTTTCCACAATTTATTGAAAAAATAATGAAATTTCAATATCTCTCAAATTGAAAGAAATCTAGTCCCAAAAATTTATATTGTAGATACTGGAGACATGATCATCCCTATAAAAAAATTTGGTTAAATCTTGAACGAATCTTGATTTAATTGTTTACATGAATTACCATGCCATACAATTGCCTCTTCCTGATTAGGATTGAATGAATGCATGGTTATCCTTTAGAATCATGCATGAAAAACTTGATCATTTATGACATCTTCTAAGATGATGAATACTATGGAAAACAAATGACAACTAACATTTTGTAAAAATTAACAACCTAGTTTGATTATTAGGGAAAAGTTTAAAATTCAACAAATTCAAAAATGGTGCAAGCATCTAGATATAACTATGGACAAGGACCATGTAGACCTATCAAGAACCTATAATATTTGGTCAAACACTATTGTCGATCCATTGGGCTACAAATTCAAAAAAACTAGCCTAGAAAATGGGGAAGAAGAGAGACTCAACTCATGCGAAAAATGGAACACATGACACAAAGGACCCCAAAAAAAAGGGTAAAGCACAATAGAACTTATACTTAAATTATGTACATGGTAGGGGACCCCTACCTCAAATTGTTCTAGGGTGATCATGTGAATCCATTAATAGGCTGAGAGAAATAGCTGCCCCTATAGAAGAGTGGGTGATATCCATGTAGTATTTTTGAACCAAAACAACACCCTACAAACATGGTAAAACTAAAATGTGTCAAATGTGGAGACTCTTTGAATAGGACACTGAACAACCACTTCTCATCATAAAATTCTATAGCCTATTGAATCACATTTTCATTACCTTGTGCCACTTTAGTTATTCCTATATGCATAGTATTGAGTATATTAAGACTGCATACTTGGTTGTACTTTTGACTTACTCGATTGTAGAAAAACAAATCGTAAATTAGACCTCTTATGCATAAACTATGAAGTGAAAAAACCCTTGCAAATGTTATTAATGAATCTATATTTTGAATATTAAGCTTCATATACATAAAACAATTTATAATCACAAGATTTGTGCCCTCTATTGTCAAGGAAACCTAAAACATGCATCTGATATAAGTTGCATATTTGTCTCATCAATATCAACTCCAACATGAACTTGACATGAACGAGGTCTTCTTTACAATGAAAATCACCTGTTGATATTTCAACATAGCCTCTTTCCACAAGACTCCTACAAGATGAATCATCTTCATGGATTTTACTTAACTGGTCATTATCAATTTATCATTCTCCCCTTGCTTTGGATATAGTCCCAATAGAATATGTTAGATAGTAGTTTGAATCTTGAACCATTTGTTCGAAATCTACTTTTGATAACTTCATGACACATATATATTTTATTAATTTTCAAAATAATGACCCTATGCTTGTGGAAGTTACTATTTATGATGCATATTTGTAATATCATGAGCAAGTTATGAATAGAAAATTTGATGATTCTCTTTATGATAAAATATAATTTCCCCCCTTTTGTCATTCATATACCAAAGCATATTTAATCTTATAGATCAAAATCATCTTCTCCTCATATGTCATCATTAGATAATGATTTTTTAAATCTTACATTAGATATAAGTATGATTGAAGAAAATGTTATTCATGAGTCTAATTCACAACTTCACAACATTGATGTTCCAAATTGGTGTCTTGGGAGGCAGTATAATGATGATAATAAAAGCACAAACCTGTGTCACACTTTATAAAGGAATTGACCAATAGCAAAAAAAATTATGAACTTCGACCACATAAAAGTGGTCTTTATGTTTTAAATTTCAAAATGGTATAAACAAATTAAATGTAGAACTTTTGATGAAGTTTATTCCTGTAATTTTTTAAATATTTTAAAAACTTATTTTCATTATATTTTTATCAATTTAAGGATAGATTTTGGGATGCTAAAAATTTCAAAAAAGAGTGACTTCATGGGACATCAAGAAAGAAATTGAAAAAAACTTCATTTTTCCCTAAATTTTTTTTTCTCCAAATAGGTAACTTCAATATCTTGTGCATGGAAAAAAATAAATCAAATTTTGATATATATTTTTCTCGTAATAACGTTTCAAAGTCAATCCTGTCAGAATTTGACAGTTTTCACAGGACGTCAACTATTGTCAATTTTTTTATTCATTTTCAAAAAAAAATATACCCTTTTGAAGAAAACTCTCTCCTCTTGTGCCCCATATAAGTTTTTTAAAAAATATATATTTTTTACTATTCTTTTTTAATTTTAACAACCTACTTGCATTATTTTAAAAATAAAATATATTAAAACTAATCAAAATATTAAAAAAAAATATATATTTGGATTCATCACTTTGAGCTCTACAAAAGGGTATTTTTCTTTTTTGTAGAAAAATCATTCTGACTGGAGAAATATTCTACCAAAGTTGAATGTTTCAGAAAATTCTGAAAAAATGTGAGTTGGCTGCCAAGTAGGATGCCAACTAGACATGCTCGGCCGAGTATGTTTCAATTGAACATGTTTCGGTCGAGCATGTTTCAGCCAAAAATATCTTGATATTTTTAAGCTATAAATACCAATTACACTCACTATTTTCACGTTTTTGGCCGAACGTATTCGACCGAGTGGCTTTCGGCCGAAAAGGTACCTACCATGTTGGTGTCACGTAGTTTCAGACGAAAGCCACTCGACTGAATATCTTCTAGTCGAAAATAGTTCGTTTGGAAATATTTATTTGGCCAAAAATGTGACACACTATTGTGCTTTTACCCATATATTTCTTTCCTCTTGGATGTAATTATCTTAGAGAATTGGTTATTTGATGACAATGTAAGAGAAGGTGAAAGTAGCAAATTTGCATCTTGAGTTTTATCAATTGGTAAAGTCTCTTCCACAATTGATAAAGGAGAAAGAGTGACTCCATCTTCGTAAAGGAAATCATCATTTGAGGCTTCCAAACAACAACGAGGGATAATTGCACTTTACCCAATTGAGTGTGTTGGTGATTTAAGTTGTGGATCTCAAATATGTAAAGCATAATAATTTCTCAAGTGTTAGGGGTGTCAAACCTAGGAAGATTATCACAAAACTATATTCAATTTGGGCACCTTAGGACCAATTAATGAGGTTTGTAAGATCTCCTTCACTTCTAGCTCCACAACACCATGAGGAGTTTCCCTGAGGTGTTGAACTAATTGATGATATTGTGATCAAACATTCAGCTTGCTCCAAACTATACCCAAATTGCACAAAGTATCCCAATATTGGTGTCGTAATGTACCTATTTGTTGGTTTGGATATGCAAGGCTATGCACCTTTATGCAATAGATAATGCTTATCATGTAGAGTGTGTAAGATATTGGTAACAACCCCTATTGATTTTATGCAATCATATGTGGAAGCATGAATAATTAAAACCACAATTGAAAAAGAATGATTATCAATACTTTATTTAAGTGTGTTGGGCGATGAAAAGTGGAATTTAGTAGAGCAATGCCAATTCCAATTAGGACTATTGAGTCATGAGCTCATTCAAAACTTGCAATGATTAAATCCTTATTATGGAACCTTAGTGAATATTTCATAGAAGACTACGCATCATAAAATACACAAGAAAAATGGGTTCTATGCATGCATTTAGATAAACAATATATAGTTGCAAAATATTTAATGAGTCTACTTATTAATCCACTAACAAACCTAAACATTCCCTTCAATGTTATGAATAAACATTATGAAAAATATTTGCAAAGTTTTTGCAACCTTTTGATTGACAAATTGATCATACATATTTCAAGAAATGGACACAGTATCAATGGAAACACTCATTCAATGCCAATTCCATAGTTTTAAATTTTTTATTTGAGGATTACAATGCTTCATTATAAATTTTGGATAATCCCAAGTCATTAAAACTACAAAATGATTTCTTTTCCAACATTGCAATAAAACACTAGGCTTTTTGGAAATATTTTCTTCTCTTTTCTCTCCTTCATTTGGTTTTCCCATGCCTTCAAATTGAAACAAGAAGTGCCTATATCCTTTTCTAGGCACCCAAAAAAGGAAATGTGCAAACTTGCACAAGCCCTCAGAAAATTAGTGATTTCCTGCAAGTGTGTGTGGTGTCCATATCTTCTTGTTAGCAATTTCAATCATTTATGCACCTAGACACATGCCTAATCAAGTCCTTGTATTGGAGGAGTATGTAAGCCTATACCAACCTACAAGCATCACATTTGGTGTTGAAATTTATTAAAAAAAAAGGAGGTATAGGCTGGTGGACAAAATGAGTGTAGGTAGGTGGGTGAGTTAATGCACTTAGCATTGCTCTATTTGGTGCTCAATCCAATTGAAATGATTTTGAATGAGATGTGGGTGTCATTCTTGTTTATGTGAGATACTCCTTTGTATCTCATCTCTCCCTTCACATGTCAACACTTCATGTTGGCTCCTAAACATGTATTGGCAACCAAGGGTGGTTTTGGAACCACCACAAAACTTCACTACACAAAAACATCTTCTTTATTTAACCCCTTGTTAGAGGATAGATGGGTTCTTGGAACCTCATTGGCTCTCTCTTATGGTTATGGAACAAATTAGAAGCTTTGACACAAAAACAAAGCGAGCCGCTTCAATTTCCTTTTACAAAGATAATATTTTCGTTGACTATCAAGAAATTAGTTAAAACCATGTTGGGAGCCAAAAGTGCTTTCAAAACCTCTAAAAATTGCTAACACCCAAAATACTTAATATTTCCCTCATCTCATCTTTCCCTTCCTATTGGAGAGCAAGTTGGTTGTCAAAATCCTATTGGGCCTTGACATGTTTGTGAGAATTGTAAGGCCTTTCTAATGTTCAATCAACTTGGTGTTTCTGACTAGACACACAATTCAAAAGATAGGTTCCTAATTGAATAATTCACCAAATCCTCGTAAAGGATTCATTTAATTATCAACCAGGACTTTGTTAGCTTTTAATGATGTTGTCACTGTATGTGCATTCATGGACTCTACATAGCCTATATCAGTAAGTATAGGTAGTTTACACTTGTACATAAAATAATAAAGGTTGGAAAAAGGAAATGAAATATTAACTTGCAAAACAAGGGAAATAACATAAGTTGCTACTTGTGTTGTGAGTACTTACTACTTAATACTGTAATTGCTAACTATCAAATCTGAACTTGCAACTAACTGATACTTCTAACTTCTAACCTCTAACCTCTCTGGAGATTAACTCAATGTAACATTACAGAATGAAATTCATAAAATTCACATACATATAATTGGAAACTTATCTTAAATGAGTTTAGTAATGTAACATCTAATCTAGTAACAAAAAATAAGGTGGGTTACAGTACCTCAAGTGGCCCTTGCTCGAGTTGTGCCCATAGAAGATATCAAATACGTGCTACTTGATCAACAAGTCATGACAACAAAATAAATTCCTTTATTGCATAAAAACTAAACTTAATACAATCTGACAAGAATCTCTAAAAGATTTCTCATTCAGTGGTACATATTCATTGTAACTTGATAACAAGAAACTAACAACAATTAACTATTAAGTGATAAAATAATCACTCTGTCATTTCTACTACTAGATCTGCTCCTTGACCATAGATCCCAATATATAAGCTTAGGAGGATTCTTATTCATACAAGGACTAAAATTATAACATAAATGCATACATCCACTCTCCCTCAAGTATAGGGAGAGGACAAGTCTTGAAACAAAAAATATAAATATGCAATAGAAGAAGAAAACTCAAAATAGGACTCTACCCCTAATGATTAACCACCATGATAGGGACATGTTTTGTGAAAATTGTACCATCATGGGTCACTCCTATTTGGAACAGAGTTCTTCAGTTGTTGTATTTGATGGATAAAAGTGCATTTGTGGTAACTCAAGGTTGAACATTAAATAGCCACCTTTGTTTCCCTCTAGAGTTATTGCTCTTCACTTATTTTGGCTTCTCCCCTACAACGTCCACAATCCATTGTTGTGGGTTGGAAATCGAGTTGTTGCAGGCTAGAATCTTCTAGGTTGCAATATGTTAGCTTTGCTACCAAGACATTCACATCATTAACAATCACAATTAAATCATAAAAAACATATCAATCTTATGAACATTCATACATCCACACAAGCATATATCAATATAGATAATATTTATATTTCCAAAAATTTAGGTTTGTCAAAGTGCATAAAAGGGATATGAAATATGTATGAAGTTTTGGAAATGTTTTTGAAATTTAGTAAATCAACTAATAAAGGACAAACTTGCCATTATCTAGACCCATCATTCCCCCAACTAAAGTATTTATTTTTCCTCAAGCAACTTTTAAGACAAAAGGTTATATTGTAGAGCTATCTCCCTAAAATCAGCTACAATGTCAACTCCCTTTCCCTGCTTCAGATAATAGCCTTTTTTATCTA